>OY754982.1:25190335-25367835 GCA_963576475.1 Molanna angustata
TAATCGTTTTTTGACGTTGCTATTTCTTAGACAAAACTGTTCCGTATCATGAATTTTTGTTTTTCTTATTTATTTATTTTTTTTTATAAAAAAATGAATATGTCCTTGTTAAACAAGTACATATACATCTTCCTACGTTCCCCTAAAATAAGCAAATAAATGCTTGTGCTATAGGTGAACGAAATCGGTCGAGGCAGGATTCGAACTCGCGACCACTGGATTGCTAGCCCAACGCGCTAACCGCTTTGCCATCGACCCACCTGTTCATCCATTATATTATCTTGATTTAACTTATTTTAATGCGAGAATTATTATTTTCCTTGCATACTGTTTAGTAATTACTGTCATATTTTATGTTTACTCGATTATGATCTGGTTTATTGCAAGACTTATTGTTTTTCTGGTATGGGTACTGAAGAGACTGTAATGTCGTGATAAAACGAAATATCTACCGACATATTAAATGACATACATTCCCACAATCTCGGGAAACCAGCGACAGGTGAGCGGGTGTGCATTACGTATTTCATTATACATTGTAGAATAAAAACATATTTTTTAAATTAAATATTTAAGTAAATTAGAATGTACAATAATTATAACAAAGGATTACGAAAGAAAATTTACAAAATAAAATAAAAGATTTATCTTTAAGATGGATAATATCGTTAAATACAACACAGAATCGTCCATTAGATAATTTCATTAACTCCATTCTCATGACAAAATAAGGTTTAATTTATGTAAATTATTTTGTATTCAATTATAGCCATCTATCCCGGTATATATTTCTTCCCCAGGAAACTGACCTGACTCCCTCCTAAAGGAAATGCCGCTATCTCCGTTTTGGAGTCGTTTATTTTTCCCCTGTAAATTTATGTGTTTATTTATCTGGACTGAAGTACTGTCCTGATTCACACCTCGCGTCTGTGGTACCTAGGACCTACCTATATAATCTAACACAAGACCCCTACCTACATTCACATTCAACGTTGACCGACAAAATTATCTGCACAATGTTTTATCATAGAAATGAACATACTTTCAACTACTTCGAAAAACAAGGAATTATCAACACAATGTATATGTTTATTCAAATAATGAACTTGCGTTCAATGATTTCTTTATCAAAGGAATTATCCGCACAATGTTATCATAGAAAAAATGACTTAAATGATTTCGATTTTTAATCAAGAAAATAAACATACTTACGTTACATACAACGATTCTAAGTTATTCAAGGTATTAACTTACTTGATTTCTAAAACAAGGAATTATCCGCACAATATTTTACATTAGAACGAATAAAATAAAACAATATCTATAGTATGGATTATCCGCACAATGATTTATGATAGAATTCACGCACAAAGATGCATATTTAGATTTTTATGTTGTATGCCGATGACTTGAAGATTTTAGTATCGAAAGTACAACAGACTGCCTTCTGTTGCAATCAGAAATTAAAAATCTTTGGAAATGGTCTATAGAAAATAACCTTCACATTAACATGGGTCGATGGCAGAGCGGTTATTGCGCTGGGCTAGTAATCCAGTGGTCGCGAGTTCGAATCCTTCCTCGACCGATTTCGTTCACCTATATCACAAGCTTAATTTAAGAAATGTAGGAAAATTTATATTTACTTGTTTAACAAGGAGTTATTCATTTAAAAAAAAAAACAATTTCTAAAGTAAAATAATAAACCGCACAAAATTTTATCATAAACAAACACCCTAAAATGTATTTTTTTTTGTTCTTTTGTAGCTTTAATTTTTTGTTAATGTACATGTATAATTCTGTCTCTTTGTAATCAGGTTGGTTTGAAGAAATTGCCTAACGGCTATAAGCCCGCCAGTGCGCATTGCATTTGTTTATATTATGTACAAAAAGTTAAATAAATAAATAAGCGTTCTCTGTTATATGTATTTTTCGCACAATATTTTATCATTAAATGAAAATACAGCGATTTCTAAAGTAAAATAATCATCAGCACAATTTTTTATGATAGAATGCATTTACAAAATTTCTGAAGTAAAATAATTATCCGCACAATATTTTATCATAGAAAAAACATACTTAAAACGTTATCTATAATATGGATTTTTCGAATACTATTTTACCATGAAATGCAGTTACGATTCTAGAGTAAAATAATTATCCGCACAATATTTTATCTGAGAACGATCATACTGAAAACAATCGATATAGTATGCATTTATTCGCACAATGTTTTATCATAGAATGCACTCAGTCGCGACGGTTTGCATAAATAAATGTTGTATTTAAAAAAAAGTATTTGCTTTAAGGACAAAAATTTATTCTCTAATATTTTGATTTCTTTTTCACATTAAATATTAAAAAAATATATTGTAGAACTCCAATTATATCCTAAGCTAACTCGGAATTCAAGATGCTTAAGAAAATAAATCATTATTCAAAAACGTGTTCTATTAATTGAAATGAATTAAATATGTAGTTATGCGTTTGACGTGCGTATGATCTGATCCTGATACCGCAGTATAAATAAAAGTGCGCACAAGCGTACTGAAGTAGCGCAAAAAACGTCTGGTGACAATATTATGGAGGATAGATCTATGACAATAGGCCCCTTAATTATGGGGTAGATCAGCGATAATTTTTTTTACACAATAAATAATTTAGTGAAGCTGAATTCTTAAATATAGTAACTTTTGAATCGAGTTGCATATACGCAAGCAATTAAGCAAGTCAAAAATAAACTTATAATTCTGGCGCGGTTCAGGGGTTACTTCTATGCGAAAGCATTGTCACCTCATGTTTAAGGACTGTTACTTTCATAGTTTACACACTAATTTCTGAATAGATGGCGTTACAAAAACAGTTTCTTTGTCACTTAATAGATGGCGCTGGTATATTCAGTGTATTTTCAAACAAAATGATTTTCATGATTAAAATATATAGAATGTTCAAAAATTTAATAAGATGGCATAATTGGTGAATGTTGGGAATAAAGTGACCACGTATACCAGCCTATGACAGGTCGTAAGCCCTGTAGGTGCTTTGAGTTCCTAGTTCTCTTATAATATTCCAACTTTGTCTCTATTGAGATGTTAAAAAATTGTTATAAAATATAAATTTTGAAGTCATACAAACAAAATGACAAATGAACAAAAATGATAACGGTCTACAATAATAATTTTATATTAGGTATAATTCACTTTTTACGACCAGATTAGATACAATCGTTTCTTCCTCGGGCCGCATGAAAAGAAAATATTATCTAAAATTATATGTAATATTAAATGAAACAAAAACAGTAGGTAAGTACCTATGTACATCAAGACAGTCTACTTATGGGGTTCAGTTCACAAGGGTTAAATCAAAAATACAAACTTCATCAATGCATCGTATGTAAGGTTACCAGCAAAAATATTTTTTTCATACTATTTTCTATTTTTATCTATTATTATTATTTATTCATAAAAATATACCTTTAAATCAAACATTAGAGTTTAGATTATGCTTGTAAGCAGTGGATAGATTTTTTTTTATATAAAAATGAATATGTCCTTGTCATACAAGTACATATACATCTTCCTACGTTCCCTAAAATAAGCAAATAAATGCTTGTGCTATAGGTGAACGAAATCGGTCGAGGCAGGATTCGAACTCGCGACCACTGGATTTCTAGCCCAGCGCGCTAACCGCTCTGCCACTTACATAGACTGAGTTATATACATAATTAATCTTAAGTTAAAAGTAAAAATGCACTGAATATCTATCCAAATTTATTACCAACTTCATCTTGTTTACAATAACTAACTGATAATTACAAAAAATCATGCTTCCATTTTCAAATTTTGTAAAAATAATTAAATAGCAAATGTTTGTCAATGATGAAAATTTTTTACAATAGTATTTATCTTAGAAAGCCTGTTCCAATAATAGTAACTCGTTTATATATGTAAAGATAGTAATAATGTTAATGAAGTAGCTAATAATAGAACGATGTATGACAGGGTCAGAAATGAGGACATAAGGAAAGAATGTAGGATAAAGAAAGATGTTGTTAATAGAATGAAAGTGAACACATTGAGATAGTTTGGCCACTTGGGGAGAATGAATGAGGAACGCCTGACGAAGAAAATATACATTGCGGACAGGAATGGAATGAGAGTCGGGGCCGCCCAAGGAAGGGATGGCACGTCCATGTGAATGGTATTTTGAAAGACGGAAATGTTAGAAGCGTGAACAACAGACGAACATGTATAAGACGTTGTATGAATGTGGACAAGTCGATGAATGAATGTCAAGATATAAGTAAGTGGCGCTCGGTTTTCTCTGCCTACCCCGTGAGGGACATCGCGTGATGGTATGTATAAGTAGCTAATACAATAAAAATTCATCTCTGATATTGCAAATTAACATCATTCCACTTTGACTATGTTTAAAGACTTTGTTCACGGATATGCTAAAAATCTGCAATGCCTCATGCCATTTTGAAACAAGTGATCAAAAATGTGTTTCTCAAATTGTACCTTCAAGTATTCAATCCTACTCCGACTAAGTAAGAAACTTTGACATTGTATGGTAGATTACAATTAAAACAAATGGCATTATTTCTGCCCCCAAGAAATCCGTTGATTAGCTTTTTCTTTTTCTCAAAAACTTTCCCTGTTCTTGTTGTTGTTTTTCTTTAACTCCCTCTTTTCTCATTCTTTTCTCCCGCCCATTCCTTCGGGGAATCAAATGAGATCCAATTCAGATAATGAGTATTTATGTGGGGTTAAGTTGTGAGAGCTTATCGGTTAAAGAACTTCCAGAAATGGAGTCTTCCCGTGATTCCGAATGGCATAATTATCTTTTTAAACAGCAGAGAGTGAAACAACCTTCTTGTTATAAATTTGTTTAAAAACGACATAGATGGGGAGATCTGATCGTCATAAAACACCAAGAGCCCATTGATTTTTCTGGCAGAGATTAACTTTGGCCAATTAGAAAAATATTTTACGATCCGTAAAAAAATATGATCGAAATCAAAAGCACCACGAAAAGCACTTAATAAAAAAATATAAGCGACTGAGATTTTAAGGATATTGCTGGGAATTTCCTCTAATCCGAAATAAAGATTAATTTATATTTGATTAATTACCAAATAAATTAATCTGCAGAATGGCAGAATGCTTATTTGCTATTCCCATTAACTATTGTGATGTTTTAAACATGCTTGTCTTAATTTATACAAATATTTAAGAAAATTTCTTGACTGATAAATTCTGCTTCCTCCAATACCTACCGTTGTTTTTATTTTATTTATTAGTTTGTGAACAGCTATGAACAATTTATCAAATAAACACTTTACATTTAAAAGTGAGCCAATTATAGACGAACATTTTTAAACTAAACTGTAATACATGATGTCCAACTGTCTATGGCGATAGTATGTACCTATAGTTGATGAATACATAACAAACTATGAACCCTTTAATCCAAATTATTGTTTTTTTTAGGATATTTTGTTTTCTGAACGAGATATGAATTTCTAGTTAGAATAGTGTGAAGGTCAATCATTTTTTCCTTCCAGGAATATGTAAACAGTTTGATGGTATGCATGTTTGTTTGGAGATTAAGTAACAAACTATTGAGAGTCCCCGTAGATATTTTGTATACTGCCATACAAATGGTATGAAACGATGTCGTCACTAAATTTAATTTTTACTAATAATAGTAACAATGTATAAAAAAAGTTGAGATGTACTACTATAATGTATATATATTATTTTTTATACCAAATACAATAATCTATTTGGAGTGTTTCGGCGTTTTGGATAATTAAAAAAAAATGGAAATATAAATTTACGTATTACTATCTAATTATTTAAACACACTGTCGGGGATAATCACATTGATGGTAATCAGGAGCGCAGCTACAACATATTGCATAATATCAGGCGTTATTTACATCGATTTCAGTTTTCTTCAACTTTACTTGTTTACTTCAACGTGAATAAAACTTTAAAAGGATGTCCACATTTTTTTTATTTAGGTACCTACTTGTATATTTGAACACAAATTAACAAATGCAAGTATTTTTCAGCAAAAATGCTGATTCGGTGTCTTCTGTTGTATTTTATGAATGCATGTATATCCACTCGGCTGCAGGTGATCTCCTATTGGTGTCTGTACAGACATAATTGAACAATTTAACAATTTGTCGGTAATACATACATAAGTTTACAGACATAAACAAATGCACATAAATATGTAGTCGGTATGTTCGGAGAAATCAGAAAAACGAATCGTAAGGAGTCTCAACTCGTAACTGCCTCAAAACACGCCATTTTCCTTGCAATACGCATTGCAGTATTAATCATTCCTTGCATACATGAATATCAAACAGCCTAACATAATATTAAGTTATCGACATACCGAATAACACTGCAACAAAATTATAATACGTTACCTTATATTGACATTAATAATTTAATTCTTGAGGAATATTTCAACTGCCTAGAGAGCATTGCGTTGTATTGTATTTATTTATTTATTTATATACATTAATATTCTTTACAGTTATTAATACACTTATACTAATTATCAAGTATTAAAAATAAATTAAATATTAAAGATAATCTTGAGTAAATTACATAATAGTAAAAATAAGAAACATTATTGTTCTTAAAACATTTCTATAGATGTTGTGGAAAATCATTGAAATTTCAAAAAATCTTTGTTGTTTTCAGGGCATAAAAATGGACCTTTAAATGAAGAGACATTCTTAAAAAAATCAGCTGAACTTTATAAGTACCTCCAGAATCAACAATATAAACATAGATGGAAGATTTTCTAATTGAAAAAAAAATCTTAAGTTATTATATGTTTTTGTCACTCTTTTTTTATAAAAGCTACAGTCCCAAATTAATTATAAAAATAACGCAAATATTAAGATCTATTGTTTAAGAAAAACTTGTATTTATCCTAGTTTAAAAAAAATAACATCACTCTTTTTTGCTTGCTGTTGTTTTTTTCGTGGAAATTTAGACACAGGCGGGTTTATTTTTAATAATAAATATTTTATAAGCATTCAAAAATAGTATATTTTACAAATGTTAAGACTCAATAAAGATCTTATCAAAATAAAAAAAAGCAATGAGTCAGAATTGAAGATATGAATATTTGGGCATTAAAAAGATATTTTAGCCTTAAAATTTTAGCAAAAGAGATGAATATGAAATCAAGTGGTATTTATTATTCAAATGCCTTGATGATTTTCAAATATGCTATGATTAATCCATTTCAGTAAGATAAATTATTTTTTCGTTTATATATTTAAGCACGTACTACGGAGTATTTAATCGTAATAATCACTTCTCCCGGAAGATATCACAGAATGGAGGAGCGGTCTCCTAGACAACGTACCTTATCTTCATCATATCATTTCATACACCATCCCCCTGAATCGTACTCCTGATAAAATTATAAATACTCCTCCTAAATTGCCTCGAACAATTATGCACAAAAATTAATATTGAAGAGCTGTATTTATTTTTTCGCCGTTTTTAAATATGTAGCTTTTATTTACGCCTTCGACATATTGTTGCCAAAACTTCAATATTTCAATAATATGAGCAGTCGCGAAATTCGTGATTTCAACAGAATAAATAATAATCCTACAGTAAAAAAAAATTTGATGTTTGCTATATAGAGAGCGTTTATACATTAGAGCTCCATGAATTATAGAACTAATTAGGGTTATAAATGAAAATGTCGGCATTCGTGGATCAGTTGGTTAGGTATCCGACTGCTGATCCAAAGGTCCCGGGTTCGATTCCCAGTGGAGACACAGTATATAATTGTGTTTACAGTCTGGATCTGTGAGACAATTAATATCTTAAGTCTCCAAAATGCGGCAACTTGTTATTGGGTGCGTGTCAAATTAATATTTTACATAATACCTGTTAGTTGCCCGAAAAGTATTCTATAAAAAATATATAAAATAGAGTAGGTAATAAAAGGAATTACGAAATTATGTTTGAAATTCGTTCAAGTAGAAGTCTGTTTTGATTTATTTGTCAAGAATCAAAAAAGATTATTAACAATAGGTACTATATTAAGTTCACTCTGCATCGATTTAAATCTTTGTTAAAAACACTCTTTACTCCACAGCTAAATACATTTTCAGCTTATTTCGATGCTTTACAAAATGTTTTTCCAATTCGGGTGTCCTGTAATCGTTCAAAATACAATTACCCATTACACTCTGAGTTCAGCGTAGCTGAAAATTTCGTTATAAATCCCTCGTTAGCGACGAATCGGCCATTTGATCGACCAACGATCGGACAATAATGATATATCAAAATAATATAGTGAATTACCTGTCGTATGAGTACACCTACCTGCGCTTTTCGCTGGAAACTGAGTTAACACAATTTTGATCGTTTTCCAGGAAAGTTTGTAACTTTAACAGCACTTATCGATAGCGAGCTCAATGTGCCGTATTAATTGAAACTGTAAAAGTCAAAACTCGATGTCACTTATAATCTAAAACTATGAAATCATTTCGATAGTCGAATTGGATAGTGATTTAACTTTTCATTGTAAGCAATTAATACCTTCGTAAATAAAAACGTTTACCATTTCAGACCCGATATTGCAAAACAATCGTTACCCTTTTTTCTTTAATTCCGTTTAATACAGTATCCATACATCTAGATATAATTATACATAATAATACAAATAAAGACACAGAAAATTTCTTTAACCTACATACATAGGTGTGAACTTATAAAGCTTCACTAGGTTAAGTCCTGTTCTGAATTAGTTTATTATTTTAAATGTGTATGCTTTTGGTGCGAGTGTGGGTCAGTCATTGTAAGTTTTTGTAAATTAATTTATTGATAAATGAATGTTTTATCTGTATTTTTATCCATATTGTAATGTATTTATGTGTTTAGACTGCGTTCTGCGTAAATATTTATATTTTTCTGCTTAAGTTCTAACGATTGGGATGCAGATGATATGTGTGTTATACTGCTTTGCAAGTTATTTTTAATTAAATAAAGTATGAAGATATTGCTAAAATCTTCATATGGCAGTCCCTCACTACTAACGCACGTGGAAACGTGAAAGTATTAATTAGTATAGCGCGTGAATCGTTCCAACCTAATATCTAAGCACATATTTGTGTGTATTATTTCGAAAATCTAAGCACATATTTATGAATATTATTTCGAAATGTGTATGTCTTGCCAAGCATTGAGAAAGTCCTTAGTACGTTTAATAAATTAGGGCCTGAGTATAGCCACCATTCTCATACTTAAGAAAAAATACTAAGTCCTCTCAAAAATAGATTCAAAGAGAATAATTCTAAAAAGGTGTAATGGCATTTTAATTAGTATGTTTTTCCTCGATGCAGTCATGAGGCAAAGAAAAAAAAAAACAGACACATTACATGTTTGTATTATCTTCATTTTTTAACATAAAAAAAATACGAACAAATGGAAATTTTACACAATCGAACGATATTAATTTATTGTGATGATAGTCAATGGTTGGTTTCGCCAATGTATTGATGAGGAGATAAGGTGACGGTATGTATGTGGCTGGATTGGATGTCAGTGGAATAAATTCCGCTTTCCCATTATCAAGTACCTATGGCCTTATCCTACATACCTACATACATTGTCATTCTCCAATACTTTACCCGCAACAATAATATCATCACCGATCAGAAGCGAACGCATTCATTCTTCAGTATCAACTTAAAATCCGCATCGCTGTAAATTTCATACAAGTTTCGCATCGCTCGTCTGAGTAAAAAACAGAACGATATTCGTTCACGCGTCGCATTTTGACTTATTAAAACATTTTTCATCCCGCTTAAATTAGCCTATCTGTGCTTGTGTTGTATAGGTACTCTATATTTATGTGTTTCGTCATCATCGTCACCAGGAGCTGAGAGGAATGTTCCAAAGTCCATCAGCCTTCCCCATTCCTCCAGGTAGGAACTTTGTTTCACTTTATCTGGTTTGAGTCATTTGCGCATTCCGTTATAATTTGTTTCTTCCCAATATATGTAGGTGAAACCACACACCCATTAAAAACCCCATAGTAATATCAATTCAGCAACATTCAAAAAATTATTTAATAACGCATCCGCCAAACCAATGGTATTGTTATGAGCAATTCTTAATATTAAATCATTATTTCATCACATAGGTATACATTTCAAATATCCAGTCAGATAACATAATATGTAATGGGTACAAATGAAGCAACTCAAGCAAATACATCCATTTCCAAACCGTTAACCAATGTTCTGTACAGTTCCCCGATTTCAAGTTGAAAATGGCGTAAGTTGGAGCAAACCTAACTAAATTTATCACTTCTGGCACAGAACAATACTTTGGAGATGTGCTTTGCATCGCTAACGATATTTCATTGGTGATATCCAACTTGCAGAGCTGCAACATTCATAGATACATATTACAATACTGTCAAAATAGTTACTTAGAAAAATGTTAATCTTAATACCTAAAAAAATGGCATTAAAAACTTAATCTTTCCGAATATAAAGGATTTTTATACCTTAAAAATACTAAGTAGTCTTAATAGAAAAAAATGCCTTTATTTTTCATCTTTTTTGAAATAGAAGAATTGCCTCCTTTAATTCTTCATCTTCTTTGATGGGACTACAGCTCAAATAGAACCATTGCCTCCTTAAATTCTTTATCTTCTTTGATGGCACTACATCCCAAATACAACCATTACCTCCTTTAATTCTTCATCTTCCTTGATGGCACTACATCCCAAATACAACCATTACCTCCTTTAATTCTTCATCTTCTTTGATGGCACTACATCCCAAATACAACCATTACCTCCTTTAATTCTTCATCTTCTTTGATGGCACTACATCCCAAATACAACCATTACCTCCTTTAATTCTTCATCTTCTTTGATGGCACTACATCCCAAATACAACCATTACCTCCTTTAATTCTTCATCTTCTTTGATGGCACTACATCCCAAATACAACCATTACCTCCTTTAATTCTTCATCTTCTTTGATGGCACTACATCCCAAATACAATCATTACCTCCTTTAATTCTTCATCTATTATCAGCTGCCGCTCTCCATTTATCTATTTACATCTCTTCTTATGTCGTCCTTCCATCTCCATCGAGGTATTTTTCCTTTATTAATAGGTAATCCAAAAATATAACAGAAAAAATATTTATTTTACTGTTATGTTTTTGAATATCCGTGTTAATTGATTTCAATTTTATCTTTATTTTTACTTTTCTATGACTCGCGAAGGAAATATATTTACATACATCAAAAATATTTGTTAATAAATTCACCAGTTACGATTTACGGAATAGAAATTTATTTTAATATTCAAGAAAATACAACGCTATTCGTAAATAATTCTCTTAAGCAATGTGTTAGTTAATAGTATAGTAAATGGTTATTTAAATAAATATTTTTTCCACGTGAATAGTTTCTAAAAATGTGCAATGTATAAACCCGGTTGTAGACGCACAAGAAATATTTATTATTTGTAACAATTAATTTTATTTAAACCACAAATGAGTTATTTCATTCAATTGTTTCTTCCTTGTGATTTGAAATATATTGGAACAGTAAAAAAATGTATTGTATTCTACATTTTATCTATAAAGTGAGTACTTTCAGAGAAAACGTACGATAAACATTAACAAAAATCAAAAGGTAAAACTCGAAAAAGAAAACCAAACAGAAGAAACAGAATCACATAAAAGAATAGGTCTGGGTTGGGCTACTTTGGGTAAATTGAGGCATGTTTTTGAAAAGAAGGAAGTCCCACTATGTCTAAAAAGAGAAATGTTTTATTCATGTGTTTTGGCCATATGGAAACAGCGATCCTTACATCAAAAAGTGTCCGCAGGTTGTGAGTTGCACAGCGATCCATGGAAAGGCAGATGCTTGGAGTCTACGCGACAAAATGTAAAATGAAGAGATTAAGGTTGACGATATAATGGATCGTGTTACTGGATTAAAGTGCCAATGGGCTGGTCACTTGGCCAGACAAGCGGATACTAGATGGGCACCCAGATTGGATAAAAAAAAAAGTGTTGGAAGACCCCCTTAAAGATGACCCCCTGACGACATTGTCCAAGTAGCCTGGATGGCAAAACCGGGATATGGAGGGGACAAAACAGAGACGAGTGGAAGTGCATGGAAGAAGCCAACATCCAGCAGTGGTGGACAGAGGGCTAGAGAAAAAGAAGATCGAGCAAAATTATTGTAACCGAACCATAATATAATTAATCAGCTACCCCCAATATCCGCATAACTTAAATAATATTATTCGTTTAAAAATTAAACAAAAAATGTTTTTCCAACCACCGTTATGTCTGGATAATTAATCACAGTTTATGTCACTTTCACGCCGGATGATATTGGAAAAGCATTCACTTTTAATGAATTTCCCCGTCATTATGTTTAAACGGAGTTTAAAGAGAACTGTGTTGGCTAATGTAATAACATCCGTTACTTGCAAAAATGCACCCTACCCAACTCACGGTATTACTAAACTATGTGAAAACCAACGAAAAAGCCTACTTTAAAAAAAAACATCAAAGTAACTACCAAACGCTCTTCTTTTTCTTTTGCTATATTCAAAATTCATTTCAATTTTGGATAAAAACCTTAATTTAGATTTGAATTAACCGATTTTTTATGTTTTCAACAAAGACCTGTTTACAACAAACGCTATCCTTGTGCCAACCTTGACGTTTGCAAGTGTAACCTGGAAATGGCAGAAGTCGAACGAAAGTAGAATAAAATGCAGTTGAAATGAGATCGCTGAGAAGAATTCGTAATAGAACAATGTATGACAGGGTAAGAAATGAGGACATAGGGAAAGCATGTAAGATGAAGAAAAATGTAATTAATAGAATGAAAGTTAACACATTCAGATGCTTTGACCACTAGGGAAGAATGAATGAGAAGCACCGGACGTAGGAAATATACAAATCTGATAGAAACATAAAAAGAGTTCGGGGGCACCCAAAAATGGATAAAATAGCTAGTTGGATAAAAATACTATTTTTTTTTTATAATATTAGGCAACCCACCCTTAGAAGAAGGATTTGTGCCAAATGGAAGAAAAAATAAAAAAAATATATTAGTGAATATTACGACTAACAGATTAATAAGTACCATTGATTAAGATAAATTTAGATATTGCGGAATAAATGGGAAGAGAGTTAAGTGATAAGAGATGCGACATGTTTACTGGTAGAGGGACTTTTAAGTTAGGGATAGATGTCATATTCGTAGTGCATCGGACATTCAAAGAACACGTTCTCGAGTGTTTTCAAATCTGCCCCGCATGCGCATGAAGGGTTTTTTTTTTTTAATTATTTTATATAAGTGAGAAGCTATTGAGCAATGACCCAATCTCATTCTCGAGATATTAGACATCTCTCTTTTGGACATTTTTTTTGTGAAACCAAGGAAGAGATGGAATCTATTTAATATTAAATAAGACGAGGGCGGATAGTGATATTATATGCGATAGGGCGAGACATGTATACTTCGATTGTCTCCATAGATTTTTTTTTAGTAATGAATAAGTCCTTGTAACAAGTAGGTACATATTCATTCCCTAACCTAAGCACAATTGATTGTACCTACTATAGGTGAACTCAGCGAGATTATAGCTCTGCCACCACCCATCTAAATTATATTTTAAAAAATACATCGCATTGCTTTTCAATAGTTTTTATCGAGTACCTAACCTATAAAATAATTCATCCTACACAGAATGTTTAATCATTTTACTTTTTATACAGTTTTATATCAGATTTTAACGTCTCGGTTCCAGCGCTGAGAGCAAGTTCACCGCCACAGGCTTCGCCTTGTGGATGTCGCCTTAGAGACTTCCACTTAATTTCTTAAGCTGGAGGTCACGTGTTTCACCGTCTGTTCAGCATGTTTTATCAGTTGCTATGTTACGGGAAAACAGATAATCTTTGTACAGGCACCAAACAAAACACACCCCAAAAAAATATAAACATACTTAAAACACGTCATCAGTAACATACAAAAAACCGTTATAACCAACACATGTACAATAGTCAGGAAATTTCTACATGTACCACTTTAAACAACTACATAAACACACAGCCTCACAACTTAAGTACACTGCGTTGCAAATCTAAATACATTACCGGATCATAACCGAGATCATAGTTAAGAACTTTTTAAGCATATAAAAGATTTATTTCTCTACGACACGTTGTTATGGAGTAAATGCTCTATTTTTATTATTTTTTTAGGGGAATTTAAAGTGAATTTTTAAATTGTGTGACAGACATTCACTAGAAAAATGTTGAAAAAACTTATGCTATTTTTTCTAGAAACACACTGTTTAACATATTTGATTTAAAATGGGGGTGTTTAAGTTTAAATGCCCCATTTAAAAGGTATTCTACCTATTTTAAATTTAAAAAATCCGTGGTATTTACGATGATGCATTTTATTTTCAAAACAGAATATTGATAAAATAACAAATATATTTCAATAAGCCCACTGTCTTTAGCGTTGGTCTTCAAACTAAGTTGGACGTTATCTATTTAAATATAAGTGAAACTGAAAAAAATATTATTATTTTTATGTACCTACTATAATGGAGTTTCACCGTGAATAATAAATTTTTCCATCGAAAAACTTAATGCAACATTTTCCATAAAATGTTTGCTTAGAATCGAATTATTTGCGTAACAAATACAAATAGGTATACGAAATGATTCATTTGATTATTTATCCTTTTCTCAAAATAAAATATCAAATTTAACATTTAAGATGTGTTTTGTTGGAATATTTTTTCTAGAATTTAAAGCCGTAAAAGAGAACTTTCAATACAAGCATATTGAACGAGTGAAAAGCTATAAAATTATATTCAAGACGATACGCATTTCTTTATGTATTTTGTCAATAAGATTATCTTTGAAAGAAAGGTGTTCGGCATCAAATTGAAGCTTTATTTTGGAAGAAGGGAAGGGTTCAAAATAAATTTGATAACAAATAAAAGGAAATAAACTCGCAAGGGTAGGTTCAGGTACCAAACTTAGTGATTCAGCAAAATTGGAAATGGTTTTTAGGGAATTAATTCCGAATACTATAAGGGTGTTTTCAAATGTAACTTTTTTCTAATAAATTAGTATTTTGATGAAGTTTAACTAAAAAATAATTCAACCCAACAGTAAATGAATGAATGTTTATGTCTAAAGGTACGATTTTATGAGGATTTGAAATAAGTTGATACAATGATATGATTCGATAAAAATTATATGAATATATAATACGCATCATTAGTTTTATCAAATCAAATTCGTCTATTAATTCGTCTCGAATTATATTCATAATTGAAAGAAGATAATTTGCATCATAAAATATTAAAAATTCATCATCTTCTTCTTATTCTTTTTAGCTTGTGTGGCATTCCACTCAATTATTAGAATGATTTCTGCCAGTATAAAAATGTGTTTCAATTATTTTGAGTCTTGAAGTTATTGCATTATAGATTGAATCCATTTAGGCGAACAAATTTTGTTATGTGGTTAAAAATTCAAGGACATTTTTTACATAATTCAAACATTATTGATAAAATCCGATATAATATTTCAAATTAATAATAAGCATCTATGAATCGTCGACTACATATAATTAAACTTGGCAGGGTTCCTCAAACTAACATAGTCCGAGGAACTCTTCTTGAACAATATTCACGTTTTTCCTGAATTATCTTACTATATAATTAGCCATACTACCATATAATTACCGGGAGGGCCTATGTTTGAGAGTACTGGAAGCCACAGGAGTGTGGTAGACAAGAACAACTAAAAACTATTAACTAAAAATCATTCCATCTAGAATCGAAAACCAGACTTTGTATCAAGAACTGAAGTAAAGTGTTGCTGTATCTGAAAAACTACTATAGTAAAATTACAATGTTGTAAATTATTGTTATGATGACAATAGAATTGTCAAATTAGTTAAGACAGAAATACCCAACGAATTGTCAATCTCTTCGCAGGGCTTCAAGAAGAGATTGAAAGGCAGTTGGACCTCCCCCGCCCAGAATAGTTCACTCTAAAAACAGGTCACATGACCTTATACATAATGAAGAAGAAGAAAAGATAATGGCTATGCGGACCCCAGTCTCAGGTTCGTCGTAGTAATAAGGTTTTGTCTACATCTTCGACACATTGCGATGTATTCGTCACTGTACATTATGTATTTTCCCCGAAGGCTTTGTTGGCAACATTCACATAACAAGGGATTAAGATGGCAGAACGCCCTTTAAGGCATTAGGGACGATTACTTTGATTATGGTGGCGCGGCTTAAAACTTAAACGTAAATAGTTTACGCTACGATCAGCTTTGGAAGATTATTCCGATCAAAGCTTCGATTGCCCCTAGATGTACTTATTAATTATTACAAGACACGAGGATAAGACGAGGTTTTCAACAATGCTTAAAGATCCATCCATAGCTATGAAGTGAGATATATATATTGAAAATTTGTGGAAATCTTGTGGAAATGAAAAAGTAACTAAAAAATGAAATGAAAAATAACCTTCCGTAACCTCCTTTTCCTCATTGCTATGATCAGTGTTATTTTTATTATTCTTTTTTTAAATTCTCTTTTCATTTTTTTCTCTTTGTATTTTTTTTTCTTACTCCTTTATTTATTTTTTTTATCAATTTATTTCTCTCTCAATAAGTATTGTACCAATTTAGCTAAGAGACTTCACGTTGCTCGGGTTGGTTGGAAGAAATTGCCTTATGGCAATAAACCTGCCTTTGTATACATGTACATAAATTATATAAATAAATAAAAATGAAATGGATAATTAAATGAAAAATGATATGAAAAATTAAGTCAAAAATAAAATAAAAATGAAACAAACGAAAAAATGAAAAATGAAATAACATTTCATTTACTACTTTACCAACATAGAGTTTTTGATATGAAAAGTGATATGAAAAATGAATCTTCTGTCTTCTGATGCCGTCCATCCATCTGAAATTTACAAGCATTTATTTGCTTATTTTAGGGAACGTAGGAAGATGTATATGTACTTGTTTAACAAGGACATATTCATTTTAAAAAAAAAATTAAAAAATGGCCGCCCACGTGGTCTCTTATCGCCTCTCGGTCTCCACTCCACCAGTCTTTTTGTCCATCTATTATAAGCGCGCTTGAGGTGAAAACACAAAAATGGCTCTATATAAATTGTCCATTTATTATTCATGCTATGTGTTCTGCCCATCTCCACTTTTGCATTGCTATTCTCTCAACCATATCGGATAATTTGGTCTGAATGCTTCTAGTTTTATGACTAACAATATCCTTTCCATTTTTATTTGTGTTACTCAATTATAACTACATAAAACCTAAAAACAAAGTTTTTAATTGTGTTTCCAGTCTGAATCTCCAGAATGTGGCAACTTGTTATTGGGAGCACGGTTTATTAATATTTGACATAGTACTTGTCAGTTGCCCGAGAAGTAATATAAAATAAAATAAATTTATTATCATTCATAAATAATACACCCTCGGTTAAGAAAAATAAAAACTTATAAAATATCTACTAAGTAATATTAATAAATAAATAAATAATAAACACTTCCTTGCATCCTGCGCAAGTGGCGAGTTTATTGCAGTATGGCAATTTCTTACAACTAACCAGTGTTTCCAGCCCAGAGAAGCAATATTTGCGTGAAAAATAAATTTAAATATATTTCTCCTCTGCTGGGAATCGAACCCAGGACGCCCGCACATAAACCAAACGGCTTACCAACTGTGCCACGGTGGTCGGCAAATATCTTAAAATATTAAATAATTTGGATTTATGGGTTTACTGATTGGTACTTATTCTTCAACTATACATACTATTGCTATCGACAGTTGGATCTCAGATAAAACCCCTTATATGCTAAATAATAATATACACAATAAGAAATAAAGTAGAACTTACTTCTAATATACTAAATAATATTTATATAATAATATTCCTTAAGTTAAGAAACATAAAAATTTATACTTCAATGGTTGCAATATACCGTCAAAGATTTATGGTGCATCCGACATGGTATGTTTTGAAGTGATAGGTTAGCGAGATGTGGCGTGATTGATGCATTGTTTGCGATATAACCAAATTACTTCCGAAACGATTTCACCGGTCAATTATATTAACAAGTACATTATATAGTCTACCGTCAACGGTAATTTTAGTTTGCAAATGAAATTGCGGTGCGCTAAGTGAAAATTCAAATTTTCTATTTGCATATCTCTGATATTTGCCAACCCAACCAACCCGTGTCCTCAGTCAATCTCACTATGAGTGGTGCGCGGTTCTCCACTCAATGTAGTGCCGTGCAATTTCAACGGTCGATGCAAATTTTTGACTATAAAAAGGACGTTGTTTTAAATTGAAAAATGTAGGTACAGATGCAGGAGACTTGTTAGAGCTGTCATTAAAAAATATATTACGCGAGTAATTCATTTTTGAGTTTTTAAGAAGTGCAATTGATTATCAGTCAATTTTGGCTCACCACCCATTTTGAATAAATACCTTTTAAGGTGAAACATGACTGTTGCTTCCTTATATGGTAATACACACCCCCCACATCTTTCGCTGGTTACCCCACATTGTGGAAAATGCCTTGATAGTATGAATGAATGAATGCTAATGATTTATTTTGGAATTGGAAAACAATTTTTTTTTATTTCATAATGAGGCAGTAATTTACAATTTTATCTTTCTGAATAATTTATTAATTATTTTTTTTTAGTGAATATGTCCTTGTTAAAAAAGTACATATACATCTTCCTACGTTCCCTAAAATAAGCATATAAATGCTTGTGCTATAGGTGAATGAAATCGAGGCAGGATTCGAACTCGCGACCACTGGATTACTATCCCAGCGCGCTAACCGCTCTGCCATCGACCCATCTGTCCCATTTATTGAGACATTCACGGCTCTAATTACAAAACAAAATATTAGATGACACAGAATTATCTTAACCAAAGAAATACAATTTATAAACATTCATAACATCTATACATATCAATAGTATTAGTAGTGTTGTTGTGTGGTTCGGGCACACCGCCGGCGCAGACGTCGGGTCAGACATCCTGTGTTGACAACTAGACGTCAAATCTGACAGGTGATGATTGCGTCGGATGCCCCCGGTGTTAGCCCGCGGAACCTTCGGACGCCAACACGAGGACCGAGGGGTCGGGGTACAAGCCCCTCCGACTTGAAACGGAGTGTACTTAGCGGCCGATTTCGAGACCAATCGGAGGCCCTGACGTGTGTGGTTGGATTCTCGGGGGCAGTGGTTGAACCCGATGGATGGTGGATATTTTGTGTTTGTCCGATGTTGCGGCTGCGTCCGGTGGTGAACAGGGCCAATGAGCTCTATAGCGTCGCCGGCGTGGAAGTGGATCGCGATCTCCCTCGATATCAATAGTAACAGAGAATATATATATAAAAATAAAAACATAGGTATAAGAAAGGTGAAATAAACACAAAAGAACATACATTAAAAACCAAAGAATAAATAAAAAAAAAAAAAAACTCAAATAAAATAGTAATTACAAGGAATGAACATAAGAATATTATTGACAGAATATATAAAAATGAATGGTCTGAATATACATACTTAGTCACACTGAATCAGTGAATACAGTCGTACTGTCCAGTATAGTGCAATATAAATTTGTATAGCTCTATGTTGCTTTTTGAAAATAAATAAATTAAGTTTGATAAAACTGTACAGTATATTTATTTTGGCTTTCCATTAGAATTTGTTTGTTTTGTCAATTAACTTTAAACAATTTTATAAAATCAATTTTGATACGTACCCAACGATACTTTCATTTTGATCTTTGTCGAAACACTCAACAAAGTAGGTACGTATAGGTACAACCTTTTAAATAACAAACAATCAGCTTCAGTATTGGCAACTTCACTTCGTTGAAGGTAGGTTAGGCATCCGTCCGTCCGCAAGTCTTTGATGGCCACGAGATGGATGGTCCTTTGTCCAAAAGGACAACTTGAATGAGGCGTGTCTAGACGCGGGGCGAAAACAAACCGACATCAAGGGGATTGTAGATGATGTTGTCAAAGCAATAATGATTTTCCAAATACTGTTGGGTCATCAAAATCCGAGATGAAAGAGGAAGACAGAAAGGTAGGTACTTAAGTAAAGTTTTCATAAAAAGCCCTCAATTAGATCGAAAAACCACTCCACGGAGGCTTTGATCTCGGGAAACAAATTTCAACACCTGTCAAACATTGATTTTGGAATATAGTATACCTACCTAGCTTTCCGGATAATTTTGTCGGACCAAGGGTGAAGATAATATTTTACCAATGTTTTAAAGTTATATTCAGATAATTTTAATAAATAAATAAAATACTTATCAAGTTTACAAATGTGAGTTTATTGTAAAAAGACCATCCAACCCATGGTTCAAGTTAATTTCATGCACATTTAGCAGATATATTTAACTCTGGTCTGTCTCAGTACCTATAAGAGCGCGTTGCTTAGATCCCTACAGCCCGCTACCGCTACCGACGTCATGCATAATATAATATAATGTTTCGTTCTTTATTTACATTGACAATTTTTTATCATTATTAACTATATATTTTCGATATATTGTTCTCAACTTTTATATTTTGGCAAAATATTTTAGTAATTTTTACTAAAACATGATCAACAAAAAACTTTGTATAATCCATCTCACGTTAAAACGTTTTCGGATTTTTCAATCAATCTTCAGTAACAACTGTTGTTTTTGTTGTTCATTTTTTAGTAAAAATCACTATTAATATTTTGCTATTAATATTGTATTCCACAAATTTTGCAAATAATTAAAAAAAAATTTAACAAAATTTTTAAACTTTGTTTACACCACGTGAGAATTGAATTAGCCACCGGTTTCGGAACTAACCGTTCTCTCCTCAGGCAGAATTTCAACTACCTGAGGAGGGAACGGTTAGTTGAAATTCTGCCTGAGGAGGAAACAGTTAGTTCCGAAACCGGTCGCAAATTCAATTCTCACGTGGTGTAAACAAAGTTTTAAATTTTTGTTAAAATGTACCACACAGATAATAATACGATAATTAATAATAAATAAATTTTATTTTTTGTTTTGCATATAATTATTGTTTGTTTATATTTTTGGTATATTGTGGAACTGCTTTATTTTTTGTGTATAATTAAAAAGGCTTCTGGCTGTAGATACAAATAAATAAATAGATAATAGAAACTAATACAATTAATCACACAGATCACATCAAAGAGGATATGAAGGAGATAATAAAATCACGCAGAAGGATAGTAAGAAGGACTCAATTATGGTGATCACGTAAACCAGCTAATTACAGAGCACAAGTTTTTTTTTGGAATATCATACGACAAAACATACTCATTTATACTGCAATATAAAAATATATGTGATTTGATGATTTTTTTAATAGATTTCTCTCGAATTACCTACTTAGCATACGATCAGATAAAAAAATAGAGTCGAACCAAACTGCGCCCAGACCAAAACCGAAATGCTATCAGTGCGGGCTCTCCGACCGTTTATCAGACAAACGGGGATGATAAATTTTCGAAAAGGTTCCTAAAACAACATAATAATAATTTAATCATGAAAAGAGTGGAGGCGGTGGGCAGGTCCGAGGGCAATATTTCATTTTCCACTGCTCTTTGCACGTGATTAACGCAGGGAAAAGGATGGGCGAGGTGAGAACTAGAAAGGGGGCAGATATGTATTTGTTGCAAATGACTCTAACCGAAATACCCACCTATCCCTACAGTGCCATCTATGCATAGATAATGCAATCAAAACCAAACAAAATTCATGCACGTCCGGTAAAGCGCCATCTCTTGAAAGCATACAACATAAATTACGAAACATGGTTTGCACCACAGATAAATTTAATTTGTAATGAATTTTGTAATATAATAAGTGAGGAGAGTACAACCAAATAAAAGGAATTCGAAAACAAGAAAAGATGAACTCAAAGGAATCCAAAGAAGGATAAATCAAAGACAAATAATATCAAATGCTGGGCCAGGAAATTACAGAATTCGGTCTTCGATTCGTCAAAAGTCAATCGTTTTGATTACACATTTCAATCATACAATATTATTTACAGGTATTTTTTTATACAAAAAAATAAATGAAATCAGATACTTTGTCTTTTTTATATGTTATTTGTATAGAATAATAACATTTTATTTATTTGTAAATTACCCACATAAAATAAATATGTAGCTATATCCAACGTAGTAATCATAAAACGAGTGGGTTGTGGCCAACACTAAACTCTCCACACCACAAATATTGACAATGAAATATTTTATTCATTCTAAATTTTACTACCAGGAATATAAATTTTCTAACGATAGTATATTTTCATGTTAAGATAGACAAACTATTAATGCCGTATAGTGAAGAATGCTTATGTTGTATGAAATATTTTAAAAAAAGCAGATAAATTTTGATTTAAAGAACGCGAGAGCATTTTCCAAATTTTGACAGGTGATATCATATGAAGATTTTTTTTGTTATGGAAAGCTAATCAGTTCTATGTTCAAGCTTTTTACATTATAACATGAAATCAAATTACTGAACTTTTCCATACATAGAAATTTATCTAATTACATTTTTATTCATACTAAACGTTACTATCAGGAATATAAATTTTCTTCCGATAGTATATTTTTATGTTAAGATAAACAAACTATTAATGCAGTATAGTGAAGAATGCTTATGTTGTATGAAATATTTAAAAAAAAGCAGATAAATTTTGTTCTAAAGAACGCGAGAGCATTTTCCAAATTTTGACAGGTGATATCATATGAAGATTTTTTTTGTTATTTATGGAAAGCTAATCAGTTCTATGTTCAAGCTCTTTACATTATAACATGAAATCAAATTACTGAACTTTTCCATACATAGAAATTTATCTTATTACATTTTTATTCATACTAAATGTTACTATCAGGAATATAAATTTTCTTCCGATAGTATATTTTTATGTTAAGATAGACAAACTATTAATGCAGTATAGTGAAGAATGCTTATGTTGTATGAAATATTTTTAAAAAAGCAGATAAACTTTGATTTAAAGAACGCGAGAGCATTTTCAAAATTTTGACACGTGATATCATATGAAGATTTTTTTGTTATTTATGGAAAGCTAATCAGTTCTATGTTCAAGCTCTTTACATTATAACATGAAATCAAATTACTGAACGTTTCCATACATAGAAATTTATCTAATTACATTTTTATTCATACTAAATGTTACTATCAGGAATATAAATTTTCTTCCGATAGTATATTTTTATGTTAAGATAGACAAACTATTAATGCAGTATAGGGAAGAATGCTTATGTTGTATGAAATATTTTAAAAAAGCAGATAAATTTTGTTCTAAAGAACGCGAGAGCATTTTCAAAATTTTGACACGTGATATCATATGAAGATTTTTTTTGTTATTTATGGAAAGCTAATCAGTTCTATGTTCAAGCTCTTTACATTATAACATGAAATCAAATAACTGAACGTTTCCATACATAGAAATTTATCTAATTACATTTTTATTCATACTAAATGTTACTATCAGGAATATAAATTTTCTTCCGTTAGTATATTTTTATGTTAAGATAGACAAACTATTAATGCAGTATAGGGAAGAATGCTTATGTTGTATGAAATATTTTAAAAAAAGCAGATAAATTTTGTTCTAAAGAACGCGAGAGCATTTTCCAAATTTTGACAGGTGATATCATATGAAGATTTTTTTTGTTATTTATGGAAAGCTAATCAGTTCTATGTTCAAGCTCTTTACATTATAACATGAAATCAAATTACTGAACTTTTCCATACATAGAAATTTATCTAATTACATTTTTATTCATACTAAATGTTACTATCAGGAATATAAATTTTCTTCCGATAGTATATTTTTATGTTAAGATAGACAAACTATTAATGCAGTATAGTGAAGAATGCTTATGTTGTATGAAATATTTTAAAAAAAGCAGATAAATTTTGTTCTAAAGAACGCGAGAGCATTTTCCAAATTTTGATAGGTGATATCATATGAAGATTTTTTTTGTTATTTATGGAAAACTAATCAGTTCTATGTTCATGCTCTTTACATTATAACATGAAATCAAATTACTGAACATTTCCATACATAGAAATTTATCTAATTACATTTTTATTCATACTAAATGTTACTATCAGGAATATAAATTTTCTTCCGATAGTATATTTTTATGTTAAGATAAACAAACTATTAATGCAGTATAGTGAAGAATGCTTATGTTGTATGAAATATTTTAAAAAAAGCAGATAAATTTTGATTTAAAGAACGCGAGAGCATTTTCAAAATTTTGACACGTGATATCATATGAAGATTTTTTTGTTATTTATGGAAAGCTAATCAGTTCTATGTTCAAGATCTTTACATTATAACATGAAATCAAATTACTGAACGTTTCCATACATAGAAATTTATCTAATTACATTTTTATTCATACTAAATGTTACTATCAGGAATATAAATTTTCTTCCGATAGTATATTTTTATGTTAAGATAGACAAACTATTAATGCAGTATAGGGAAGAATGCTTATGTTGTATGAAATATTTTAAAAAAGCAGATAAATTTTGTTCTAAAGAACGCGAGAGCATTTTCAAAATTTTGACACGTGATATCATATGAAGATTTTTTTTGTTATTTATGGAAAGCTAATCAGTTCTATGTTCAAGCTCTTTACATTATAACATGAAATCAAATAACTGAACGTTTCCATACATAGAAATTTATCTAATTACATTTTTATTCATACTAAATGTTACTATCAGGAATATAAATTTTCTTCCGTTAGTATATTTTTATGTTAAGATAGACAAACTATTAATGCAGTATAGGGAAGAATGCTTATGTTGTATGAAATATTTTAAAAAAAGCAGATAAATTTTGTTCTAAAGAACGCGAGAGCATTTTCCAAATTTTGACAGGTGATATCATATGAAGATTTTTTTTGTTATTTATGGAAAGCTAATCAGTTCTATGTTCAAGCTCTTTACATTATAACATGAAATCAAATTACTGAACTTTTCCATACATAGAAATTTATCTAATTACATTTTTATTCATACTAAATGTTACTATCAGGAATATAAATTTTCTTCCGATAGTATATTTTTATGTTAAGATAGACAAACTATTAATGCAGTATAGTGAAGAATGCTTATGTTGTATGAAATATTTAAAAAAAAGCAGATAAATTTTGTTCTAAAGAACGCGAGAGCATTTTCCAAATTTTGATAGGTGATATCATATGAAGATTTTTTTTGTTATTTATGGAAAACTAATCAGTTCTATGTTCATGCTCTTTACATTATAACATGAAATCAAATTACTGAACATTTCCATACATAGAAATTTATCTAATTACATTTTTATTCATACTAAATGTTACTATCAGGAATATAAATTTTCTTCCGATAGTATATTTTTATGTTAAGATAAACAAACTATTAATGCAGTATAGTGAAGAATGCTTATGTTGTATGAAATATTTTAAAAAAAGCAGATAAATTTTGTTCTAAAGAACGCGAGAGCATTTTCCAAATTTTGACAGGTGATATCATATGAAGATTTTTTTTGTTGTTTATGGAAAGCTAATCAGTTCTATGTTCAAGCTTTTTACATTATAACATGAAATCAAATTACTGAACTTTTCCATACATAGAAATTTACCTAATTACATTTTTATTCATACTAAACGTTACTATCAGGAATATAAATTTTCTTCCGATAGTATATTTTTATGTTAAGATAAACAAACTATTAATGCAGTATAGTGAAGAATGCTTATGTTGTATGAAATATTTAAAAAAAAGCAGATAAATTTTGTTCTAAAGAACGCGAGAGAATTTTCCAAATTTTGACAGGTGATATCATATGAAGATTTTTTTTGTTATTTATGGAAAGCTAATCAGTTCTATGTTCAAGCTCTTTACATTATAACATGAAATCAAATTACTGAACGTTTCCATACATAGAAATTTATCTAATTACATTTTTATTCATACTAAATGTTACTATCAGGAATATAAATTTTCTTCCGATAGTATATTTTCATGTTAAGATAGACAAACTATTAATGCCGTATAGTGAAGAATGCTTATGTTGTATGAAATATTTTAAAAAAAGCAGATAAATTTTGATTTAAAGAACGCGAGAGCATTTTCCAAATTTTGACAGGTGATATCATATGAAGATTTTTTTTGTTGTTTATGGAAAGCTAATCAGTTCTATGTTCAAGCTTTTTACATTATAACATGAAATCAAATTACTGAACTTTTCCATACATAGAAATTTATCTAATTACATTTTTATTCATACTAAACGTTACTATCAGGAATATAAATTTTCTCCGATAGTATATTTTTATGTTAAGATAAACAAACTATTAATGCAGTATAGTGAAGAATGCTTATGTTGTATGAAATATTTAAAAAAAAGCAGATAAATTTTGTTCTAAAGAACGCGAGAGCATTTTCCAAATTTTGACAGGTGATATCATATGAAGATTTTTTTTGTTATTTATGGAAAGCTAATCAGTTCTATGTTCAAGCTCTTTACATTATAACATGAAATCAAATTACTGAACTTTTCCATACATAGAAATTTATCTTATTACATTTTTATTCATACTAAATGTTACTATCAGGAATATAAATTTTCTTCCGATAGTATATTTTTATGTTAAGATAGACAAACTATTAATGCAGTAGAGTGAAGAATGCTTATGTTGTATGAAATATTTTTAAAAAAGCAGATAAACTTTGATTTAAAGAACGCGAGAGCATTTTCAAAATTTTGACACGTGATATCATATGAAGATTTTTTTGTTATTTATGGAAAGCTAATCAGTTCTATGTTCAAGCTCTTTACATTATAACATGAAATCAAATTACTGAACGTTTCCATACATAGAAATTTATCTAATTACATTTTTATTCATACTAAATGTTACTATCAGGAATATAAATTTTCTTCCGATAGTATATTTTTATGTTAAGATAGACAAACTATTAATGCAGTATAGGGAAGAATGCTTATGTTGTATGAAATATTTTAAAAAAGCAGATAAATTTTGTTCTAAAGAACGCGAGAGCATTTTCAAAATTTTGACACGTGATATCATATGAAGATTTTTTTTGTTATTTATGGAAAGCTAATCAGTTCTATGTTCAAGCTCTTTACATTATAACATGAAATCAAATAACTGAACGTTTCCATACATAGAAATTTATCTAATTACATTTTTATTCATACTAAATGTTACTATCAGGAATATAAATTTTCTTCCGTTAGTATATTTTTATGTTAAGATAGACAAACTATTAATGCAGTATAGGGAAGAATGCTTATGTTGTATGAAATATTTTTAAAAAAGCAGATAAATTTTGTTCTAAAGAACGCGAGAGCATTTTCCAAATTTTGACAGGTGATATCATATGAAGATTTTTTTTGTTATTTATGGAAAGCTAATCAGTTCTATGTTCAAGCTCTTTACATTATAACATGAAATCAAATTACTGAACTTTTCCATACATAGAAATTTATCTAATTACATTTTTATTCATACTAAATGTTACTATCAGGAATATAAATTTTCTTCCGATAGTATATTTTTATGTTAAGATAGACAAACTATTAATGCAGTATAGTGAAGAATGCTTATGTTGTATGAAATATTTTAAAAAAAGCAGATAAATTTTGTTCTAAAGAACGCGAGAGCATTTTCCAAATTTTGATAGGTGATATCATATGAAGATTTTTTTTGTTATTTATGGAAAACTAATCAGTTCTATGTTCATGCTCTTTACATTATAACATGAAATCAAATTACTGAACATTTCCATACATAGAAATTTATCTAATTACATTTTTATTCATACTAAATGTTACTATCAGGAATATAAATTTTCTTCCGATAGTATATTTTTATGTTAAGATAAACAAACTATTAATGCAGTATAGTGAAGAATGCTTATGTGGTATGAAATATTTTAAAAAAAGCAGATAAATTTTGTTTCAAAGAACGCGAGAGCATTTTCAAAATTTTGACACGTGATATTATATGAAGAATTTTTTTGTTATTTATGGAAAGCTAATCAGTTCTATGTTCAAGCTCTTTACATAATAACATGAAATCAAATTACTGAACGTTTCCATACATAGAAATTTATCTAATTACATTTTTATTCATACTAAATGTTACTATCAGGAATATAAATTTTCTTCCGATAGTATATTTTTATGTTAAGATAGACAAACTATTAATGCAGTATAGTGAAGAATGCTTATGTTGTATGAAATATTTTAAAAAAAGCAGATAAATTTTGTTCTAAAGAACGCGAGAGCATTTTCCAAATTTTGACAGGTGATATCATATGAAGATTTTTTTTGTTGTTTATGGAAAGCTAATCAGTTCTGTGTTCAAGCTTTTTACATTATAACATGAAATCAAATTACTGAACTTTTCCATACATAGAAATTTATCTAATAACATTTTTATTCATACTAAACGTTACTATCAGGAATATAAATTTTCTTCCGATAGTATATTTTTATGTTAAGATAAACAAACTATTAATGCAGTATAGTGAAGAATGCTTATGTTGTATGAAATATTTAAAAAAAAGCAGATAAATTTTGTTCTAAAGAACGCGAGAGCATTTTCCAAATTTTGACAGGTGATATCATATGAAGATTTTTTTTGTTATTTATGGAAAGCTAATCAGTTCTATGTTCAAGCTCTTTACATTATAACATGAAATCAAATTACTGAACGTTTCCATACATAGAAATTTATCTAATTACATTTTTATTCATACTAAATGTTACTATCAGGAATATAAATTTTCTTCCGATAGTATATTTTTATGTTAAGATAGACAAACTATTAATGCAGTATAGGGAAGAATGCTTATGTTGTATGAAATATTTTAAAAAAAGCAGATAAATTTTGTTCTAAAGAACGCGAGAGCATTTTCCAAATTTTGACAGGTGATATCATATGAAGATTTTTTTTGTTATTTATGGAAAGCTAATCAGTTCTATGTTCAAGCTCTTTACATTATAACATGAAATCAAATAACTGAACGTTTCCATACATAGAAATTTATCTAATTACATTTTTATTCATACTAAATGTTACTATCAGGAATATAAATTTTCTTCCGTTAGTATATTTTTATGTTAAGATAGACAAACTATTAATGCAGTATAGGGAAGAATGCTTATGTTGTATGAAATATTTTAAAAAAAGCAGATAAATTTTGTTCTAAAGAACGCGAGAGCATTTTCCAAATTTTGACAGGTGATATCATATGAAGATTTTTTTTGTTATTTATGGAAAGCTAATCAGTTCTATGTTCAAGCTCTTTACATTATAACATGAAATCAAATTACTGAACTTTTCCATACATAGAAATTTATCTAATTACATTTTTATTCATACTAAATGTTACTACCAGGAATATAAATTTTCTTCCGATAGTATATTTTTATGTTAAGATAAACAAACTATTAATGCAGTATAGTGAAGAATGCTTATGTTGTATGAAATATTTTAAAAAAAGCAGATAAATTTTGATTTAAAGAACGCGAGAGCATTTTCAAAATTTTGACACGTGATATCATATGAAGATTTTTTTGTTATTTATGGAAAGCTAATCAGTTCGATGTTCAAGCTCTTTACATTATAACATGAAATCAAATTACTGAACGTTTCCATACATAGAAATTTATCTAATTACATTTTTATTCATACTAAATGTTACTATCAGGAATATAAATTTTCTTCCGATAGTATATTTTTATGTTAAGATAGACAAACTATTAATGCAGTATAGTGAAGAATGCTTATGTTGTATGAAATATTTTTAAAAAAGCAGATAAACTTTGATTTAAAGAACGCGAGAGCATTTTCAAAATTTTGACACGTGATATCATATGAAGATTTTTTTTGTTATTTATGGAAAGCTAATCAGTTCTATGTTCAAGCTCTTTAAATTATAACATGAAATCAAATTACTGAACATTTCCATACATAGAAATTTATCTAATTACATTTTTATTCATACTAAATGTTACTATCAGGAATATAAATTTTCTTCCGATAGTATATTTTTATGTTAAGATAGACAAACTATTAATGCAGTATAGTGAAGAATGCTTATGTTGTATGAAATATTTTAAAAAAAGCAGATAAATTTTGTGCTAAAGAACGCGAGAGCATTTTCCAAATTTTGATAGGTGATATCATATGAAGATTTTTTTTGTTATTTATGGAAAACTAATCAGTTCTATGTTCATGCTCTTTACATTATAACATGAAATCAAATTACTGAACATTTCCATACATAGAAATTTATCTAATTACATTTTTATTCATACTAAATGTTACTATCAGGAATATAAATTTTCTTCCGATAGTATATTTTTATGATAAGATAGACAAAATTTTAATGCAGTATGGTGTAGAATGCTTCTGTTGTATGAAATATTTTAAAAAAAGTAGATAAATTTTGTTTTAAAGAACGCGAGAGCATTTTCCAAATTTTGATAGGTGATATCATATGAAGATTTTTTTTGTTATTTATGGAAAACTAATCAGTTCTATGTTCATGCTCTTTACATTATAACATGAAATCAAATTACTGAACATTTCCATACATAGAAATTTATCTAATTACATTTTTATTCATACTAAATGTTACTATCAGGAATATAAATTTTCTTCCGATAGTATATTTTTATGTTAAGATAAACAAACTATTAATGCAGTATAGTGAAGAATGCTTATGTTGTATGAAATATTTTTAAAAAAGCAGATAAACTTTTATTTAAAGAACGCGAGAGCATTTTCAAAATTTTGACACGTGATATCATATGAAGATTTTTTTTGTTATTTATGGAAAGCTAATCAGTTCTATGTTCAAGCTCTTTACATTATAACATGAAATCAAATTACTGAACATTTCCATACATAGAAATTTATCTAATTACATTTTTATTCATACTAAATGTTACTATCAGGAATATAAATTTTCTTCCGATAGTATATTTTTATGTTAAGATAGACAAACTATTAATGCAGTATAGTGAAGAATGCTTATGTTGTATGAAATATTTTAAAAAAAGCAGATAAATTTTGTTCTAAAGAACGCGAGAGCATTTTCCAAATTTTGATAGGTGATATCATATGAAGATTTTTTTTGTTATTTATGGAAAACTAATCAGTTCTATGTTCATGCTCTTTACATTATAACATGAAATCAAATTACTGAACGTTTCCATACATAGAAATTTATCTAATTACATTTTTATTCATACTAAATGTTACTATCAGGAATATAAATTTTCTTCCGATAGTATATTTTTATGTTAAGATAGACAAACTATTAATGCAGTATAGTGAAGAATGCTTATGTTGTATGAAATATTTTAAAAAAAGCAGATAAATTTTGTTCTAAAGAACGCGAGAGCATTTTCCAAATTTTGATAGGTGATATCATATGAAGATTTTTTTTGTTATTTATGGAAAACTAATCAGTTCTATGTTCATGCTCTTTACATTATAACATGAAATCAAATTACTGAACATTTCCATACATAGAAATTTATCTAATTACATTTTTATTCATACTAAATGTTACTATCAGGAATATAAATTTTCTTCCGATAGTATATTTTTATGTTAAGATAAACAAACTATTAATGCAGTATAGTGAAGAATGCTTATGTTGTATGAAATATTTTAAAAAAAGCAGATAAATTTTGTTTCAAAGAACGCGAGAGCATTTTCAAAATTTTGACACGTGATATTATATGAAGAATTTTTTTGTTATTTATGGAAAGCTAATCAGTTCTATGTTCAAGCTCTTTACATAATAACATGAAATCAAATTACTGTACGTTTCCATACATAGAAATTTATCTAATTACATTTTGATTCATACTAAATGTTACTATCAGGAATATAAATTTTCTTCCGATAGTATATTTTTATGTTAAGATAGACAAACTATTAATGCAGTATAGTGAAGAATGCTTATGTTGTATGAAATATTTTAAAAAAAGCAGATAAATTTTGTTCTAAAGAACGCGAGAGCATTTTCCAAATTTTGACAGGTGATATCATATGAAGATTTTTTTTGTTGTTTATGGAAAGCTAATCAGTTCTATGTTCAAGCTTTTTACATTATAACATGAAATCAAATTACTGAACTTTTCCATACATAGAAATTTATCTAATAACATTTTTATTCATACTAAACGTTACTATCAGGAATATAAATTTTCTTCCGATAGTATATTTTTATGTTAAGATAAACAAACTATTAATGCAGTATAGTGAAGAATGATTATGTTGTATGAAATATTTAAAAAAAAGCAGATAAATTTTGTTCTAAAGAACGCGAGAGCATTTTCCAAATTTTGACAGGTGATATCATATGAAGATTTTTTTTGTTGTTTATGGAAAGCTAATCAGTTCTATGTTCAAGCTTTTTACATTATAACATGAAATCAAATTACTGAACTTTTCCATACATAGAAATTTATCTAATTACATTTTTATTCATACTAAACGTTACTATCAGGAATATAAATTTTCTTCCGATAGTATTTTTTTATGTTAAGATAAACAAACTATTAATGCAGTATAGTGAAGAATGCTTATGTTGTATGAAATATTTAAAAAAAAGCAGATAAATTTTGTTCTAAAGAACGCGAGAGCATTTTCCAAATTTTGACAGGTGATATCATATGAAGATTTTTTTTGTTATTTATGGAAAGCTAATCAGTTCTTTGTTCAAGCTCTTTACATTATAACATGAAATCAAATTACTGAACTTTTCCATACATAGAAATTTATCTTATTACATTTTTATTCATACTAAATGTTACTATCAGGAATATAAATTTTCTTCCGATAGTATATTTTTATGTTAAGATAAACAAACTATTAATGCAGTATAGTGAAGAATGCTTATGTTGTATGAAATATTTTAAAAAAAGCAGATAAATTTTGTTCTAAAGAACGCGAGAGCATTTTCCAAATTTTGACAGGTGATATCATATGAAGATTTTTTTTGTTATTTATGGAAAGCTAATCAGTTCTATGTTCAAGCTCTTTACATTATAACATGAAATCAAATTACTGAACTTTTCCATACATAGAAATTTATCTAATTACATTTTTATTCATACTAAATGTTACTATCAGGAATATAAATTTTCTTCCGATAGTATATTTTTATGTTAAGATAGACAAACTATTAATGGAGTATAGGGAAGAATGCTTATGTTGTATGAAATATTTTAAAAAAAGCAGATAAATTTTGTTCTAAAGAACGCGAGAGCATTTTCCAAATTTTGACAGGTGATATCATATGAAGATTTTTTTTGTTATTTATGGAAAGCTAATCAGTTCTATGTTCAAGCTCTTTACATTATAACATGAAATCAAATTACTGAACGTTTCCATAAATAGAAATTTATCTAATTACATTTTTATTCATACTAAATGTTACTAACAGGAATATAAATTTTCTTCCGATAGTATATTTTTATGTTAAGATAGACAAACTATTAATGCAGTATAGTGAAGACTGCTTATGTTGTATGAAATATTTTAAAAAAAGCAGATAAATTTTGTTTCAAAGAGCGTTAGAGCATTTTGACAATGTTGACACGTGATATCATATGAAGAAATTTTATGATATCTATGAAAAGCTAATCAGTTCTAAGTTCAAGCTATTAATATTCTTATATCAATATGAAATCAATGAACTGAACATTGCCAAATATAAAAAAATTCTCTTGTTACATATAAGTTTCATACAAATATCCATTAAATAAAATATAATTTTTGAAACCGTTGAATATTTTTCTTTTAACATTGACCAACTTTGAATACAATTTTATGAAGATTCTTGGTGTTGTATAAATAGTTGAAACCAAATTAAAATATCTCTAATTTCCAGGTCGTGAGAGCATTTTTTCAGTTTTAATAGATGAAATCATAAAGAAACATTGGGAAAAAATGAACCGTTGTCTATGGAAAACTAATCAGCTCTAAGTTTATGGACTTAACACATGTGATATCAATATGAAGTCAATCGGACTTATAGTTTGGGCTGAAGAGAGGACACAAAAAAAAAACAACGTAAATGATGAATTCATAGAGAAGAAATCAAAAGTTGTCTATGGAAAACTAATCAGCTCTAGGTCTTTGCACTTTACACATATGATGTTAATATGAAGTCGATCAGACTTATAGTTTGGGCTGTAGAGAGGACACAAAAAAGATAAATGCTACGGCGTACGGCGTACGGCGTACAGCGTATACGCCATACACACAAACACATCACGACGAAACTCATAGTGTGCATTCTCTACATGATACCCATTGAGAAACTGATGTAAAAAAAATACGCTTAAATTTTGCGAAATCATGACTCTCCCCTATTCCATAGTGTGGAGAGTAAAAACCTCAAATGAATGATGTCTAACCAGATTTTCACAAATTTGGATAAATTTTAAATGTATTTATTTATTTCCTGATCACGGCCAACATTTCCTTTTATATAGGTAATTGCAAATATAAAAATTATACATATTGAAATAACATAATAGAAAAAAAATAAACAGTAGGTAAAATTAAAATATTAACCCACAAAAAGAAAAGAAAACAAAAATAAATATCTGTACTTAATAAAAAGAAAAAATATATATACCTACCTACATATGAGCTCAAATATAAGTCACAATAATTGTATATGCAATGCCCGACACGGGGAAAAAACTCTTGTCGGGGTTAACGCATCTCAAAACAGTGACACTATAATAGTTAATGCCAACATCAATCGTACATAAAAAGTGCATCTAAATGTTTTTGAAAATAAAAATAAATAAAACACATATAAATAAGCAAAAGATATGTATGGGGTCAAAAGCTATGGGAGAAAAATCTCCTCTGCATAGTGTCAACCTGACACTAATAGCCATTCCTTTAAATAAACCAGGAAACTACATAAAAATGATACTTTAACATTAAATAAAAAAAGATACTTTATATTGGAAGACGTTATATAAAAAAATGTAGGTACCTTCTTTAAATACAAAAAAATAACAGTTGAAATCGCATATTATTAAATAGGGTTCTGTGCATCTCCCTCATATAAAATCCATCACGAACATCAAAAAAGTCTATATTTGAGGAATAGCAACCTACTTGTTACTATGACGTTGCATGCGAACGAGTGCCGAATTTGTTATGCGTTTGTAAAATAAAAATACACTCAACGGTCTGATATATGTACCAAATACATTAATATTTGATGTACATATGTCAAATTATAAATAATTTCCCCTTAAATCGAATTGATATTGATTTTTATATATTTTTATTAAATATTTTTCAATGGAATTTTCACAGATTTCGTTTATGCAAACATATTATAATATTCGCAAATTTAAACATCTTTCGGAAGAACTATTTTGATAAATAGATATCGTTGTCCACGACTAACCGTCTTAATATAAAATTAAATGTAGCGTAACGTTACCGAACGTCACGGTATGTTATTTCGTAAAGACCCAATGAATCCCTAAAAATAATCTGACCTTAAATTGTATAATGGTCCCTTATTCCATTCCAGTTCACGGGGGACTCAAACGTGGGGAACGGTAATTGTTTTGCGCATATGAAATTTATTTAAATTATTAATGTTTATCAGAAATGAAATTGATACAATTGTAAGGTTAGGTAGGTATCTATAGTTTAAATAATATATTAACATAAATTCCCGGCGGAGTTTTTGCGTACAAGGAAGTTTAGAGAACAATTCCTGGAAACGAAATAAGATAAAGTATTGTATTATTTAAAGAGCATTTTGTGAAAAGTGGACCTCTTGAAGTGCGATCAACATATGTATATGTATGTCAACAAGGAAATATGTACCTACGTATTCTTCTTTTTCTCTTTTGCTGACGAGGCTTTGCACCAAATCATTGGAATGATTTCTGCCAGTATAAAATTGATATTATTAAATTATTTGGAGAGTTGAGATAAGTATAATAGATTCAGACCTTTAAGGCTAAGAAATTTTGCTATGTGGAAATAGATATGCAGGGAATTCAATGACAGAAGATGTGACTTTTTTTATTAGGCTAGGCAATTCACACAATATTGTATGATTTGTGCCATGATTGTATTCATAGAACACTCAAACTTAAAATACAATACATACTAGCAAATAAAAGTTTGCATATTGTCCAACTGTCGATTTGTTCAGGAGAACTTTGTTCTCTCAACATATCGACAATGTATCAAGCCAGAATACGCGAGAATTGTATGGAGAGGTCTACTTTTTTCACGGCTTTTCCAACTTTGAAGTCAAAAAACACCAACTTAGAGGCTTCGCAGCATATATGTTCCATACACGGATTTACTCGGAATTCGGAGTAGAACATTTCGTGTGTCTGTGTGTGTGTCCGTCCCCCCCTTATAACTTTTGATCCGCTCAATTTACAAAGCCCAAATTTTCAGAATATATAAACAATTATAAGCCTACAAAACTTTTATACTCAGAACTTTTGAATTTTTAATTTATTTTTCCGTATATCTCAGAAACCATAAAAGCTAAAACGCTGAAAATTGGTATAAGCATAGAAAAATACAAAATCTCAAATTAATTTATTCAAAAAAATTCCAGGGTTTCTCAAACATTTTTTATTAAGAAAAATATTTTTTTTATGATAAATTTATGAGTTAAACTGCCTATATTTTCATTTTTTTTTAAAAATATCGAAAAAAGCCGAAACACCCCAACTAGATAATTTAATTTTCTATAAAAAATATTAACATGGAATCAGCACATCTCAAACTTTTTTTAACAATTTTTATAAAAATTGAATGTAGTGACGACATTGCTTCATACAATTTGTAGGGCAGTCGCCTATACACAATATGTAAGAAGACTTAATAGTTTGATAGGTACTTAATCTCCAAACATACATACAGAACCATCATGCTGTTTTCATATTCCGGGTAGTAAAACAGGACTGACCTCCATACTGTCCTATCTTGACATACATACCAACATGTGTTAAAATTTTCAATAATTTGGATTTATGGGTTTATAGTTTGATTCTTATTCTTCAACTATACATACTATCGCTATCGACAGTTGGATCTCATGTGTTACATGCAACTAGTTTATAATATTTGTGCACAAAACACTATTAGACTTAAAACTAACCCAAAAGTCTAAATAAAATAGAAGAAGTATAAGATTATAAGAAATTGTTTGTACAAACGTACTCCATGATCTACATAAAAGAAAAAATAGACTAAAGGAAATGGATTATATAAAAACTGACCAAAAAGTCTTCATAAAAGAAGAAGATTAATTGGACTATAGGAAATAGTTTGTATAAAATTCACCCAAGTTCTACATAACGTCGCCCCAATGCTTGAGTGTCCAAACGACCATTTTTGTCGAAAATGAGTTATGAATACAGAAAAATCAAAGAAAAAAATCTGCATCGTTCAACCTTGAAAATACATCGATTCGATAATTAATACTTGGGTTTTTGGATAATTTAAAAATGCTATCTCCATTTTGATTAGAAAATATTCCGTGCTTGTTTATTCAAACTCCATACAAAAACGATATTATGACCAATCTCCCTACATTCATTTATTTATTTCATGCTTATGTGTTCAATGTCCACCGATCAACCAATCACGGCGAGCCGTTGAATTACGTCACGTTTTTTTTAATTGTTTGCTCAGTCGTTATACAAATGTTTTGGACATTATACGTGAATTATACGTAAACTATAAGTGTTGTAATAAAATTAGTGAACCTAAATTATGTCTAATACTGTTAAAAAGGATACACATGTGCGCAGCGCTGAGGAAATAAAACAGAAAGTGTTTTTTTTTTATATTTTTATATTCAATCTATATTTTAGTAATCCTATATACAGGTTGCTCCATTGTAGCAAGTTTGGTAATTGTTTAAAAGTGGCCTACGATGCCAATTTTATTGATTTTTTTTTTGTTTATAGATATATTGTATTATAATAATATTAGGGAAGATTGCTTATTTTTTCCAGAAATGCTTGAAAAAAAAAATGAAATAAAATTTCGAAAAATGTATGATGAAATCCACATGCCAGATTTTATTTATTTATGTAATAGTCGTAAGCCCTGTAGGTGCCTGATTTCCCGGTTCTCCTATAAAAAAATAATACATTCCAGATTCGTCTCTTTTGAGATCCAATTTCTGAGTAAAATGTCAACACATTAAAAAACTGCAAGACCACAAGAGAGTCTTGCAATTAAGTCTTGCAAGACTCTTGGTATTACAAGCATGATCTTGGTCTTGTATTCCTGGTCTTGATCTTGCAGTGAAGTAGGTATCTGGTCTTGGTATTGCAAAAAATGCAAGACCGAGACTGCAAGGCTTGCAAGACTTTTGCACATCACTATTTATGGTGCAAGACTAAGATCGCCACGATCTTGGTCTTTGCTTATCATTACACATAATTATATACACAAACAAATGAATACCTTGGCACAATATTTTCCTAGTGAGGTGATCATTATACCATCACATACATGTACAAAAGTTAGATACACACACGGTATATTTTATGTAATTTAGAAGTATCTATTAAAAATGCAATATAAAAAATGTATGTTTGTGTGTATCTGCGTGCGTGCGTCTATATGTGTATGTAGTGTGTGAGTGTATTAACATGTGTAAAACATTCAATATTTAAAAAGAACAACCTGTATATATGAAATGGTCGATTGGACAAACAAGCACTAAAACTTTGATTTGAGACATTGTGCAATCTCCGTGTTTATTTGTCCAATCTCCATATAAGAAATTATTATTTTGTAATTTTGTCCAACCTCCATTTTCAAAAATATATATATATATATATATATATATATATATATATATATATATATATATATATATATATATATATATATATATATATATATATATATATATATATATATATATATATATATATATATATATATATATATATATATATATATATATATATATATATATATATATATATATATATATATATATATATATATATATATATATATATATATATATATATATATATATATATATATATATATATATATACATATGTTATAATATTTTTATCTCGGTTTTCCCGTGTCAGTAGGTCTTGACTAAGACCATTTGTCTTCCGACGTTTCGCCTGAATATCACCAGGCATTTTCAAGGACTTAACGAAAAGCACGCGCGCGACACACGTCTACTCACACTGAAAGCTCACCGTCAAGAGTAGACGTGTGTCGTTTCAGTGTGAGTAGACGTGTGTCGCGCGCGTGCTTTTCGTTAAGTCCTTGAAAATGCCTGGTGATATTCAGGCGAAACGTCGGAAGACAAATGGTCTTAGTCAAGACCTACTGACACGGGAAAACCGAGATAAAAATATTATAACATATTTCACCCGTGAAAACATCAAATATAACATATATATATATATATATATATATATATATATATATATATATATATATATATATATATATATATATATATATATATATATATATATATATATATATATATATATATATATATATATATATATATATATATATATATATATATATATATATATATATATATATATATATATATATATATATATATATATATATATATATATATATATATATATATATATATATATATATATATATATATATATATATATATATATATATATATATATATATAGTTGTTTATTATTATTTATAAAATAACCACAATTGGAGATTCAAAATAATATTACATAATTTTGTATTACATTATTTGAGTCAATTTTGTTTTGTTTGACAACACCAGATATAATAACCAAATAACATGTTAAAAGTAGGCGAGCAAGATATAAGCACTTAGCGGGATTTTCTACATACACACCATCATGCCGAGCCTTTATCCGGGTACGCTAAAAGAACCGAGTGCCATACCTACCTGCGGTTTTTTTATTTATATGATAAACATTTTAGAATTTTAAGCGCCCTTTTTAAGACAACCGCCCTGACTTCTTGTTCCTGATTGTTCTATAATTTATCCGGCCCTGCTCAAGCACTAGGGCGACGATAAAATAAGAAAATGAATAATAAGACTAAATGAAATAGTTTGTATAAAAACTGACCCAAAGGTACATAAAAGGAGAAGAAGATGAATTAGACTATAGGAAATATTTATTAGAAAAACTGACCCAAAGGTCTGCATATTAGATGAAAAATTATACTAAGGAAATAGATCGTATAAAAACTGACCTAAAGGTCTACATAAAAGAAGAAGAAGAAAAATTAAACTATAGGAAAATTTTGTATAAAAACTCACCCTCGGTCTACATAAAAGAAGAAGATAAGGAAAAAGACTAAAGGAAATAGATTATATAAAAAATCACTATATGTCTACATAAAATAAAAGAAAGACATATGTATAATAATAAGTAAATACAAAATATCTTTTTCGTTAATAAATTTAAAATATCTGATTTATTACACACCGCGCTACTACAATTCCACTGTAAAGGTTTAGAGGATTATGGGTATTGAGATTTCGAACCAATTTTTAAAAAAGTGTTTAATTCCGCAAATTCTTATTAGTTTAATTTCTAACTCAAATTTTAATTTACCGTCCAACCATGTGGCATATTGATTAGTATTGGAGTATTAAGAGTAGGTATAAAAAGGTATTCATTTGTTTCCAAGAACAAAATTAACATGTTTTAGACGGGTGGTGGCAGAGTAGATAGAGCGCCCCGAAAACATGGTCTTAAAGATTTTCTTTAAAAAAATGTGAAATTATGACTGCACCATTCCATGGTAGTTGTTGAAGGAACTTACTTCCACAAGATGACTTACCCAGTACACTTATCATCTAACAAAAAAAAAATTAAAAAAAAATATCGTTTTGATTCTGTTGATGTACTGCTTCAAATATATGAGTTTTCAAAATGATTAACTAAATAACACTACCCGTTATATTTCAAGATCTTTATAATATAAAGTTTGTCAAAAAGCAAAATTGAAGTTTTTATAACACAACTGCTTCACTCTCTGCAGAATTTTTAGTCTGTCTTTGCGCCTCCTCCGTCAGCTGTTTTATTTTTTATTAATTAAGCCTTTTGAGACGGGCACGGGGAAATTAGTCTCAAGGCGGAAGGACGGAAAAGATGTCGAGAAGTCTCTGAAATGTCCTTTCATATGCCAAGAGAGGTGGACTATTTTCACCAGGGCCACCTCTTATATAATCGAGCCCATTTAAACAAAATTAAAAAGTGTTTTATGTAACAAACTACACTTTTGATAAGTTTATCAAAGATCAAGAAAGAGTTGTACCTACGTCAATTTGTGCAAAATAAGATTGTTAACAAAATAGGCTCATATTTTTTTAAATTAATGCTGAGATAAACCATTTCTCAACTATGCTTACTTGTGTTTTTATTATTCACGTTTAAGCGGTTATTTATTTATTTATTGCAAGAGAGTGTCAATGGTCTGGATGTGTATGTGTATCTTTCCATTGTCTCTGTCTTAAATATATATAGTATTTAATTTTTTTATAAACATTTTTTATTGTTGTCAAACCTCTTTATGTAAAATGTCATGTTTATTATAAATAAATAAATAAATAAATAAAATTAAGAGAATAAAGTATTACGCATCACACATGTACATTTTTGTTTTATACATAAAGTTGATTGTTATAGGTATATGTGCAATCATATTATTTCCCATAGAGGAGTTACAAAGAAAAAATAGACGTGCTTAAAGATTAAGATAGTGATGAAAGTAATAAAATATAAAAAATCTATAGGAATGAAAAACATATTATGAAGTATTATATTTAATTTTGAATACAAAATAATTTTATTTTTTTTATTTTATTTTATTTTATTTGGGACACTTACAGACATTGACAATCGCATACAAGAAAGTAAATCTTAAAAAATTTATACAATGTCAATATCCTATTGAACGTGAACACGACATGTAAAGTTCATCAATATTTCACACAAACATATTTCTAAAAAAAGTTGGCGCTGTCTCGTTACTCTACGTGGAAGTTGAATTTGAAGCATACTTAATTGAATGCAGTCGAATTTATTATGGCATATTTCATATAATGTTAAGGAATTAATTATTTTTCTTCTGTTGGCGAGACTTGTTATTTTATTTTATTTTTTATTTTATTTATCAAGGAAACATACAGTTTTATTAATAAATTGTAATGGTACAAAATAATAATCAAATAAACCAGCAAAGTTTCCATAAATGTTTAACAATAAAATACTTTATGAAGAAAAAAAACATTAGATATAGCAGGAGGAAGAATAAACAAGATTGAAATAAAACATAACCTAATAAAAAACATAAATAATAAAATAAGTAACCAATTAAATTTCAATTAAATTAGTTATTTGAGTAAATCGCTATATTGGATCTGACGTTCATGACTTCTGTAGGTACTACATACAATTAAGGTTTTTCAAAGACCTTCACACGATCAAAACTTTATACAATACATTTGTATGGAGCATTCCCGAAAAAAATTAAATTATTTGACCTCCATATGAAGCTGCATATTATATTATGATCGAAAGACTTCACAAAAAAAATTCTCAGATATTGCTATCTTCGGACGTATGGCACATATCCTTGGTTGTATCCATCTACTTTTTTTTTAGGTATAATTGGATACAATTCCTTGGAAAACAGAAGATTATTTTGCCTATTGAAATACTTTTTCCAACTAGTAAATGGGTTAGTATATAATCCTAGTTTACTTTGTGAAATAAGCATACATGCTCCTATTAATTACATCAGAGGAAGAAATCACGCGTTGTTTCTGCAGCCATACAGTCGGACAAATTTATTAGGCAAGTCTCCAATACACAAAGCCGTCTCAATGTTCAACGTTGACGTCTTCAATATCAGTGTTAACAAGTTTCTAAATTTAATAAGGTTTTATTTGTATTATGTATTGCATAAACTGTATTTTTTAAATTGTGTTTATGTTTGTTGTTCTTTTTCATGCCATGCAAGTTTAGGTTTCTCTGTAAAGGCATGGCATTCTCTTTGCCAAATAAATAAATTACAGGAATATTTCGCATAATGATGTGATTAGTGCACCAATCATAATTATTGTTTGAGTTTTGTTATCACAAAAATAGGGAATTTAGAGAGGTTGTTTTGACTCCTGGAAAGAATTGATGGTTGTTGCCTTGAAATCCTTAGTTGACCATCGGTACTCTAAGTATATTTCCTTAGAAAATAATAAAGTTATAAGATAACGAAAGACAGAGGCCAACTAAAAACAGTGAAAACACCAATCGAAAAGAGTGTAATTGAAAGGGTGATTATTACAATGAATGCCATTGAGTCCTTCAATTTTTTTTAAATTAAAATTGGCTATTGAATTCAGAAATATTAGCATTCAAAAGCGAATAAGTTTTTATGTGACTTGAATTAAAAAAACGATCCTACTTAATTTCGATTCCTTGTTTTAGAAAACGAATTAAGTAGCAATCACTAACCGAGGCCCTGTGCGACGTCTCAATGCTTTTGTAAATTAAGCTCATTGTTAACTTCAAAAGAGGAATGATGAACGTCTGCGATGCTTTTAACGAATACACCCAAAGAGTCATACACCAAACCTGTAGAACTTAAAGAGGAAGAAGAGAGTGGCCCCTCAATTGGAATAGGCTCGCATTGTCTGATTGCTATTTGTATGATAAAATCGCCCGTTCAAAAATCGATGGAAGCACTCCCAACTCCTCCAGAAAAAGACCGATGTACATTTATTTCCCTCAACCTTTCGTCAAAGCATAATCTTTTAATTGTAAAATATTGTGAATGTCAAGGAGGTAAGGGGGAGCACTTCAATACGCAAAATTAAGACAATTCAGATGGTTTTATGAGAAAAGGTGGGGAAGGATCCTCGTAAAAAGGAATAATTCGCAGTAATGAGAGATATCAAATTAAAAGTGTCATTATTTTTTCCACGCAATCATAATCTGTTTAAGAAAAATACAATATTTTTTTTCCTTAAAAATAGGTAGGTATAATCTATAATTTTTTTCAATAGCGAGAATAGTAATTAAAATAGTAAAAATCTAGTTCGTATTTTTTCATATTGTCTTTCGATTGAAGTAAAAATCTACTTCATAGGCCTTGTTTTTTTTTATAGTAAAAAATAAAAAAGGTTTTAATCAAAAATAATTTTACAAGAAAAGTATTTATACCTAATTCAAATTTCAAAAAACTCTCGAAATAGAATAAAAATGGAAGAACAAAATGTTTTTAAAGCATTTTAATCCTAATGTATCTTTTGAGATTTTTAGGGAAAAGTATTTCAAAATTTACCATTTAGCCGACTAAAGACTCTTAAATCAAGTTCCCACAACGTAGAGGCAGTCGATGTAATATATAGTTTTGCTGAAAAACTGGGTTACCTCTAGGGTTCAAACCTTGGACTTTTAGCATGTATGTCAAATATCTAAGTTACAAAGGACAAAAAAAACGAAACATAAAAAAATACAAAGCAATAATAATAAAAAAATGACAGCAAACATCTAAATTTTAAAGCATAAAAGACTAACAAAAGAAAAAACAAATACTCAATGTAATGGCACATTTATAAAACACATTGACACACAAATCAACTCATAAAACACCATATTTTATAAAGGTGACACTATATCAGAAATCGAACCCAATATTGCTACTCAAGAGTCTGGTGTTTAACTAAGTGGACCACGGAGACTTACTATTTTATCAAAAGAATAAAATAATTGTATAACAATCTAAACACAACAAAAACATAACCCACTATTTGAATCGCTAAAATAAAATATGTAAATCATTTCGACAAAATAGACTTTCTAAACTTTTTTCAATTTATCGTATTGAATTCGAAACATAAGTTTACAACTTGGCAACAGAAATTCGTACTGTTATTACTATTACAAATAAAAAAATCAACAGCGGAAATGGGGTGAACACCTACTAGAAAAAATTATATTACTTTTATTTTCAGAATAAGCAATTAATTTTAGGCGGGAAAAGTTTTAAACATTTTCCCGATAAACTTTTATTTAAAAATATATATATAAAATGCGTGTTTGCAATTTCGCATTATTTATGTTTTTAATTTGACCAGCACCAATAGAAATTTTGTAAAAGCGGGAACAGAAACAGGGGAAAAGAGGTGAAAATTAGCTCTTGGATTTTGAGAAAATGAAAAATTTAAAATATTAAAATAAACGAGCGCATAAATTCACGTGATTCTAAGGAAGTAAGCGTTGAAACAGGAGCATAGTACTTCTTTTCTGGTTTGAAGGAAAATATTTCGTTTGGAGCCGAAAAAAATGTAGAAGATCCATAAACAGTATCACGCTGCAGTCCTATTTGGGGTAGGCAGATAATGTTCTATATGTATAATGAGCACAACGTATAAAAATAAGGAGGCGGCGATGGGAAGGACACGTGGAAAGAATGGGCGATGAAAGAGTGCCAAATAGGATCCTGTACACAAAGCCCCAAGGTAGACGAAGCGTTGGTAGACCCAAGCTCCGATGGCTGGATGGCGTGCAGCGGGCAGCAACAGCAGCTGTTGGTGAAAGGGAGTGGAGAGGTGCATACCAAGATAGAGGGAGATTGCGAGGAATGCTGGAGAAAGCCAAGGTTCGCAATGGGCTGTGAAGCCATCGATGAAGATGATGATGAGGAAAAATATCATAGTTGGGTCACGTTCTGCGAGGTTAAAAGTTCAGTGATTATGAAGGATAAAATAGAGAGACGCCGAGGAATAGTAAAAGACGTCAAATGTCATGGCTCCACAACATTCGTGAGTGGTCATATTTTAAATTATTTTTTATTATTTAGCTATGTCAATATATCCTTGAACGACTTCTATTACTTCGTAATGTACCTCCTTTTTTTCAAAGATTTAACATTTTGTCATTTTTTTTACATCTCAATAGAGACGTAGACAGAATAATTTTAGGAGAACCAAAAACTCAAGGCACCTACAGAGCTTACGATCTGTCATCAGCTGGTTTTCGTGATCATTCTCTGCCCTTGCGCAATGTTTACCAATTAAGCCTTTCTATTGAGTTCCCTATCAATCCATTTTTTTTTAATTTTTGATTATTTTAAGTATGAAAATCTTTTCGTTTGAAAATAAGCCGAAAAAACACTATCGCCATCTATCAATTAACGAAGAAACCTTTTTGCAATGCCATCTATTGAGAAATCGGTTTTGTTAACAATGAAAGCAACAGTCCTCATTCATGAGGTGACATTTTATTTGTCTACCCAACAAGTGTACATATTCTCTGACATTCCTTTGCTCGCGCAATACAATGGTTTAACGCGGTTTAGAACCCGGTTTAACCGAATTGTTGGTCTAGTATTCATGGTCATAATCCTAGGAATGCTGTGCACCAAGGACTCCATCTCTCCACATATCTCTGTTGTCCGCCAGCCTCTGCATCTCTTGGTAGCTGCTACAGAACACACCACAGTTCACCTAGTCGAACTGTCTCTAAAGCGACTTCTACGGTTTTTGCCCTCCATAATTCGTTTGGCAAAAGTAACAAGCAGGCTTAGATGCCTGGTGTTTTTGGCCTTTTCATTTGCATCGCTGTAGGACAACCCTCTTTAGTTGTATCGTTCCTCCTACTCTGCTCAGTGCCACGTTGCGTAGTTTGGAATGTGGTCTGACCAATGGGTCCTAGCCATGCGCCTGTAGCACAATAATTTGAAGGCAGCCATACGTCCAGATTCTCTCTGGGTGATTGTTGGGTGAAGCAAGTGTAGCTTTATATGCTTGATATGATAATTCTACATACTATATTTATAATGATGCCGATTATTGTGCAATTTAACTAGCTAATCTATTATTATTAATCATGATGACGCCTTAAACTATCTGTGTTTTTGTCCCACTAAAGCCCATTTGTCTGTAAATCTATATAATTGTACAAATGACGAAACGTGTTTCATAAAACATAATAGAAATAACTTCCTTGAGCTTATCTGCTTCAATAGTTGGCAAAGTGATATATTTTCAATTATACCTTTTCATACAAATATTGGTAAAAACGAATTGATTCGTAGAATTTGTACAAACTATAATACTTTCCTTAATCATTTACAAATATTTAATTCAAAATTTGACCTTAACAAACATAAATGAAAGGATATTTTAATTTATTCGCGTGAGCATTTTTGATGTCAAAATAAACCATCTCCCTACTTCATCCTTTCCTCAAACCCTTAGTCCATCTCATATTCCCCTTTTTTCCTGTTTATTGATTGTATTTATATACTTATATATATTTTATTTTCAATGTATTACTTTATGTGAAAACCTGTTATTCGTTTTCTTATTTATTATGTTCATATATATTTTTTTTCTTTTACATAACAATTTTAATACAAAATACAATACAAATAAATTACCTATAGCACAAGTATTTATTTGCTTATTTTAGGGAACGTAGGAAGATGTATATGTACTTGTTTAACAAGGACATATTCATTTTTATTAAAAAAAAAATTATATATAAATATTAGGTACTTGGATATATTGCCTCACTAGGCAAAAACCTGTTCCGAGGAAATACCTATTAAAAATGAGTAGCTGTGCATGTATTTAGTCAGTCAAAATTTATTCCGTGCGTATTGTATGTAGGTACATGTGTTTGTTGATATTAGGACATGAGTAAGATCCCTCTCACACTCTTCTCTGCCCCTGTCCATTGTTACTGCCACTTCGTTTCTAATTTGTTAATATTGCTATTGTTTGGTAGGAGTAATTATAGTTAGTCAGGTATTATATCTATATTATGTAAAAATAAAATGTGTTGGTGTTCTTTTGAATAAATAAATAAAAATCGCGTTGAAGTTATTTTGGTCGATGAAATTTAGTATCACTTTACACATAGACAAACAAACATAAATAACTGTAACACGCGGTTTTCTGTTCGTTTAATTAAATACTTTTAACACCTCCTTGACTTCGTAGGTGTGTTTGCTTAAAGCACGAACGCAATATTAACCGTTCCCTTTAAAGGTTGATTCATTCCAGTGATTAAATTCGAGGCAATAAATATTCACAAATTAGCGACGAATGAGATATAAACGGTGACATTAATTCAACAAAGACTTATAGCAGAACAGGTACATCAGTAAAACAGGGAGCAAAAATTCAAACCTGGAATACTGATAACAAATGAACAACTTTTTCAGAGAATTAACTAACACTTGAAGTTATTCAAATCTTCCCCTATAAAAAGAAACTGTCGGGCTACTTGGCTCGGTCGGTTATCTGAGTCCTCCCGGTGGTGACTTAGTTTTCAATTGCTGGATCTAAGAGCCTTTAAATAATAATTTAAAAAAACACATCCTTGCACACTGAGTTTAATGCCATATGGTATTTTTTTCCAACTAACCAGTGTTTTTAGACCAGAGAAGCTATATTAGCGTAGGAAATCAATTTTAATAAATTTCTCCCATGTCGTGGATCGAACCCAGGAAGCCCGCACAGAAAGCAAACGGCTTACCAACTGTGCCACGGCGGTCGGTTATCGCTGAAGTGCAAATTGTAGAGTTTGATGAATTTATTATGGATACCATGATCATATCTTGACCAAATTGAAATGAGACCAATCGAATGAATCAAATGTACCATGGAGGTATCATATTTCTCAAAAAAAAATTAATTTTTCATTGTTATTTGAAAACAGTAAATTTAAATAAAATTCACTAAAACTAATCAATAAAATAGAAACAGTATTTTTCTACATATACGATTTATTATGACCAAACATTTTCACCAAGGAGTCTTGGCATAATCAAGATCTACATATATAAAACTAATCCAACTCAATAATAAAAAATGCTCTATTAATCGAATTTATGGAATAATTTTTTTCTATTTTATTTGTTAATTTATTATAAAATGGATTCCCACCACGTGAACACAAAATCGACCCCATTATTTCATTAAAAAAGATGAATATATCCTTGCAACAAGTACATACATCCTCATGCATTCCCTAAACTAAGCATATTTATGTGAACGAAATTGGTCGTGGAAGGATACAAACTCGCGACCAATGGATAACCGCTCTGCGACAACCCATCTTAGAATTAAAAGTATTTAGAACTTGCATAAAATTTAGTTAACTTACATTAGAATTATAAAATTCATTTATTGCAAATAATAGTGGTTTCAATAAAAGCAGCTTTAATTTTTATTATAAAAATTACATAAAATGAAAATAAAACATTATTTATTTTACATTTAAGAATGTTTGATTAAATAAAACAAATGAAAATACTTACCAAATTCAATCTCGAAAAAGGAGTATTGTATCTAGACAATGGCACTCACCTGAAAAAAATAGAAAAATAGTTTAGATTAGCGAAATTCAGTCAGTTTTACGATGGTCTTCGATAGACCGATACCTATATAAATTAGGCACATTCATATATAGGTGCCATCACGGAAAGTGTGCGGGTGTCCATTACTGTACAAAAGGAAGGTACGACACATTCGTGTATCTCCGCAACACTAGCCTCGCCATACCTTAAAATGCATTTCGTATACAACGGATGGTGACCCTCATTACCGAACTATGTGAGATGTTCATTCGGTTCATGCGGGACGCCCGAAACAATGACAATTAAAAATAGTGGATACACTATTCAAAGCTGGTGCCACGCAGTAAATATACCATATAAGGTTACATTTTTTATAGTCGGTGTATCAAAACAACAATAAACTACGGATTATATTTATTCAAAAAAGTAATTAATTATTGTAATATATTGATGTTGCGCCTTACAACAGTCAATCAATGATAAATAAAAATAATAGATATCATTTTCGCCAAACATCTTGAACGAGCTTCCGGTTGCGCAGTCATCTTGAACTACCTTCGTTGGTTTAAATGCAAAACGCCCCCATTCTCGGCTAAAAGTTCAAGATCTTTGGCTACAACTTCTACGTTACTACATAGACTAAACAAAAAAGTAAGACGCATACCTCACTTAATTTTCACCGCACTTATTTGAATCACATTTGCATGCAAGATGTTGTAGTGTTCGGACGTATTTTCGTATTTAAAATGCCATCTTGTGTGATGAAAACATGTAAAAATTTCACTTTGAACTGTGAAGAAATGACCAGTGGTTGAGCAATATACTCATTTACAAAAATTATTGCGTAATTTGTTTTGGAATTATCTATTTCTAACAGGTCAACTGTAGGACCGGTCTGCCATCTGTGAATTGGATAGTCACTTATTTGTTATGCTTTCTCGACATCTGAGCAACACAGGTGGGCGGATATGGTTTGAGCCATGGATATGGACAAGACTACAGTTTTTTTGACCAGTTGTCGCACGTCAGCGGTTCCGTGTATTGGCACATTTCGTTTTTTCTAAATAGCCAGAATTTTACTTGTGCTTTTATTAATTACGCCGCTTGAAGCTATCAGGCAATAATCTAATTTGCTATACACCTTTAAATAAATATTTCATAACATATCGTATTGTCAAAATATTCGGGAGGAATTATTGTGTGACCGCAGGGTGAAGTGCGTTCAGACTTGCTAAGTGGACGAACCATCATCTCCACCAGACCACCAGAGACCGGAGATACGAGATCTGTGCCTGCGAAGATTGGAGAATCGTCACAGGTAAGTGGCTGTCTCATATTCGCAGATGGATTTACAGGCTTTCTTTGGTTGACTTGTTGACACATAATATACATAATTCCAACCCCAACAAACTGAGCGAGAAGTTACGCCCCCGCTTATTCAACCAGATATATCATTTAATGCTACATATTTATTCGATAATCAATATATTTATATGGATTTGTCGTTAGTTATTTTTATTATGAATAAACGAGAGAGCAGTTAAGTCATATTCGCTTGTAGGTATGCAGAGGTATTCTGTTATATTCGATTTTTCACACAGCTATAACTTATATATGTTCGTTTCTTTCTCAGTCATTATTTGGTGTGAGAGATAATTATAATGTGATTGCACTGGAGTAAAAGAGAAAATATGACTGCAGTATGTGTTTGAATTAAAAAATATTGTACTAAGTATCTCTTTCTCACTCAATGTATTTTGTCGTGTGTGCTCTTTCTTGGTGATATTATAAGAATTCGTTAAACTGTACCATTTTTGTAGAGCGATTTGTTTTCTTATAACTTGTCCATTCCATAGCAGTGGAGAGTAAAAAAATACAAAATTTGAGAAGAAATATACAAGATATCAAAGTTTACATACAATAATAGAAAATTGTGTATTCCAACCCTGTATGTTGAATAGGGGTAGCGATAAATTTGAAACTGACTTATGGCCAAGTGCAAGAATATTTATTCTCCCCTAGCACCTTGGGCTACGGCGATATAAAGAAGAAATATTTATAGCTACGGCCCCAGATATGAATTCATTTAATGGTTTTATTTGAGCATGATTCACTTCTGAAACGAAAATTGAATGTAAAAAGGTAACTTATTATGGATTTGGCGGGAATATTGTTTGCGCGGATACATCTTTAAATACTCTGAATCTGTTTGAAGTTATTATATCAAGTGTCCAAGAACCCGTGGCCGTCATAGTGAAATACTGATTTTTTCTGCGTAAGGATACAACAGCAGGTAATAAAGGTTGGCTACTATGAATCCTGAGTACCTACTGGAGGATTTGGCAGATTACATAATATAGCAAAAGTATGGATAAAATACTATTTTACCACCAATAATAATTATTTTTTATTTATTTATTTATTTTATTTTTTATTTGTTTGGAAACTTAACAGCTATACATTTATAATACTTAATTTCAAATGAGAATACAAAATAAATAGCCAATTATAAAGTTTCACATATTTAAATTATTATACATTATTAATGTTGGGTAGTCATTGTAAGATGGTGAGTGTATGTGGGGGAAAGGGAAGGGTAATGGATATAGGAAAGCGTTGATAAGGAAGGGATGAATGTTTAAGGAAAGTAGGTTTGATTTTTAACCAGTAATATTACCAATAACTGCGCGTAATTGGCGTTTCATCGATGTCTGTGTGGAGTTAAATATATCAGGTTGGGGGTCAAGACTATTGTAATAATTTAAGCATCTGTTGACATAATTATTCTGTGCGTAATTTGTTCTGCAGTATGGTGTATAGAAAAGGTGATTTTGGCGTGTTGTTTTCATGGGGCAGTTGAAAGAAATTTTTTGGAGTAGGTAAGAGCTGTCTACAAGGTTATTTAGTATTTTATAAAGCAGATAGACATTATTGATGGAATCCCAAATGATTACCTACGTACTTCGTACTAATTCTGACGATGTATCTCGCGCATAAAAACTATAAACATAAACACTTCACATAAAAACTATTTTCCAGATTGTGAAATTATTTGTTTACATAGTGTCATTGTTTTCATCTACTTTTTCTTGTTGAAATCAGTTTTCTAAATTTGATCTGAGATTCGTGTTCTAACTTCGCCTATAAATCACCAAAAGAATATACAATATTAACACTGTCACACCCATGTTCTTTGAGTGTCTATTCCTATTACATACTTTTTCTAATTTATACAATTATTGAATAAAAATTACAAGATACCTGCATAAATATGCATGTACATAATATGTGCATATCACGATGACTCTAATTCACCTTTCTAATCTGCATAAAATAGTTTAGTTACTTTTTAAATTATAAGATGCCTACATACACTAGATGTATGTGCATATCACGATGACTCTAATTCACCTTTCTAATCTATATAAAATAGTTTGGTTACTTTTTAAATTATAAGATACCTACATACACTAGATGTATTTGGATGGGTGGATGGCAGAGCGGTTAGCGCGCTGGGTTAGTAATCCAGTGGTCGCGAGTTCGAATCCTGCCTCGACCGATCTCGTTCACCTATAGGACAAGCATTTATGCTTAGTTTAGGGAACGTAGGAAGATGTATATGTACTTGTTTAACAAGGACATATTCATTTTTTAAAAAAAAAAAAAAAATGTGCATATCACGATGACTCTAATTCATCTTTCTTATCTGTATAAAACAGTTTAGTTACTTTTTGAAATGTAAAAACTACCTATATGTCTCTTTCTCCTGTGATATTTTATAGTAAATCTAAACTGCTAGCCTTATTTTCAATGATACATATGTAAATTATGTGATAAAAAATAACAAAAGACATTAATGTAAAAAGAGTAGAAATAAACAGATATTTATAGAAATCCTTCAATTTAAAGTTCATGTACTAGATCCGCTATGTGTGATATCAATTGGGTTCGTTCGAATTTACAGTTTGGCAGAATATATACATATTGTATAGTAACCGACACTCCGTAGACATAAATCAATAGAATAAGACTTAAATCAAAGTAGGTAAATCTATGTACACTCTCTAATTGATATCTGTTGAATATTAGGAATATAATGAATTAATATATGATTTAGAATTGTAAAATTATAACTATCAAATATCCCAATTTAGTGGAAATTTAAATTGATTATTTGTTTATTTATTTATAGATCTACGCTCAAATGAGCATTGATAAAAATTAGTTAAATATGTGCATTAAAATCATGTCAAAAAAGAAAAATAAAATAAAACAATCTATCTTTAAAATATAAGTAGCATAGAAATAAAAACAGAGGATAAAAAGAATATTTAGAACAAAATTTTAAAACAGATAATGAAAAAATAAAAGAACACACAGCAAGAAACAAACGTTGATATATAGTAATAAAGAAAATACATAGAAAAATAATAATATAATGAATGCAATAAACAAATCAATACTAAAAAAAGTTACATAATCATATTGTAGGCGTGTTTTATTGTATGTCTTAATAAATTTCATTCGTCATACAAACAAAACATCTCGACGAAGCTAACAATGATCACTTTTGCCATGGTAAATTTTAACGTATTTTTTTTTTATTAAAATAATTCTGCAATAAAATTGTACAATACAATACTGTTTAATGGCAAAATTATTTACTCTCCACTAAGCTATCGAGAAGTGAAGAGTACCTAAAAAACGAAATATGTAAGACGTGAAAGTTGACTTGAATTATATTAAGAAAATTCTATGTAGAATACTTCAATATTGGAGCTTTATATGAGTGACTATGTAGGTACCATATAAAAATAAAACCCAGAGTGCATTCTGCATAATGAAGTGACCGTTTCCACATAATATTACCGACCGGAGCGCTCTTTACCGACCGCTGCCGGTACATTGGTGGGGAATATTATGGTGGGTGGAATGTTGGCAGTAAACTGTGATGGTCATACTTGACCACATATTGGCCGATGATGGCATCTTCACCGACACTCCATAATACACGAGAGACGTTTTCTTATATTATCATATTTTCAAAATTCATATCATTTATAGGTACCTACATATGTAGTAGTTTTGTGAAGCATGAGTAAAGTTTCAGTTAGTCAAGCGCCGTAGCTTAGTGGCAAGTCGAATGATTACTGTCCAGACTTTGATTCCCAACAGAATAGAAATTGATTTGAAACAGGAAACAGCACTTAAACCAGTTATGAATAACCGCAACATATCAAAGGATTCAAAGTTGCCATTCATAACGCTATCTTAGTGCCAACCTTGAAGTATGCAAGTGAAACCTGGATATGACAGAAGTCGCATGAAAGTAGAATAAATGCAGTTGAAATGAGATCGCTAAGAAGAATCTTTAAGAGAACGATGTATGAAAGGGTCAGAAATGAGAACATAAGGAAAGAATGTAGGATAAAGAAAGTTGTTATTAATATGTAGAATGAAAGTGAACACATTGCGATGGTTTGGCCACATGGGGAGAATGAATGAGGAACGCCTGACGAAGAAATTATAGAGGTCGGGGCCGCCCAAGGAAGAGATGGCACGTCCACGTGAACGGTATTTTGAAAGACGGAAATGTTAGAAGCGTAAACAACAGACGAACATGTACTGAATATTGACGAGGCGATGAATGTATGTCAATATAGAAATAAGTGGCGTTCGGTTCTCTCTGCCTGCCCCGTGAGGAACATGGCGTGATGTTATGTATGTTTATGAAATGAATTTTTTCTCGTGCAATATATTGCTTCTCTGGGTTGGGCACACTGGTATCTCTGGTTGGAAGGAAATGCTTGGTTGATGCAAGGATGTGTTTTTTCTTATTAAATTTATTGTTCTATAAAAAAGATCATATTTTTTTATTAAAGGAATCAAATCATAAGATTGAAAAATAAACAGCTTTAAAAACATTAAGAATTCAAAGAATCAGACTAGGAGTTTATTTTCGTCAACTAAAGCCATGCCGTTTATCATGTTGTAAGCTACAGGCATTATTCCAAAACCATTAAGCTGTAATAAAATATAATAAATCGTAAGTTTATCGACTTTTTAAATTGAAATTGTTATTTTTAAATACATTTAGAAGATTTTTACTGTAACTATTTTCTGTAATTTTAAAATATGAAATACGGGAATCATTAGGGTCTCAAACTCAGAACTTCTTGTTAATTGTTTTTCGCCAAACTTTTAACGAAAATTACGCAGAGAGGATAAAACGATTTATTAATATTTAAAAATAAATACTTTTTAGTGATGCATTTCAATGTAAGTCAAATAAAAAGTAAACAAAACGTTTACCTGTACTGAATTTCAACGATTTTTTCAGTATTTTTTGTATTTTAAAATATAAAACGCCTTACAAAGGTACTTGCGAAAGAATATATTATTACTCAAGACAGAAATGTACATGGATACTTTTTACCTACAATTTCTACTAAAAAAGAAATTAAAATTGCTTTATCCCGAATGAAATCTTTGATATCATTCAAAAGATAAGAGATAATATCTTTACGATTTTAATTCCACTCGCTTGGATGTTTAAGAGGCTGACGATAAAACAAAAAAAATAAGGAATATTTTATTTTTTAACAGATTTTTAATTATTTTATTTTATTTAATTTTTTATTTTATTAAAAGGGTACATCGACAGACATCCAGCTCACAATTCTCACAAAAAGAAAACAATATTGGTTATTACTACGAGTGCTGGACGTCCAATTATGGATGCACACAAAATTACATGAGCTCTCACTCAATCACATACGCAAGTTACACAAGTACATAAATTAGAAATAATTCGGCTACAAAAGTTAAGTAAAAAAGAAAAAAAAAATAGTTACACAATTCAAGATTAAAAAAAGTTACACAATTCAAGAAAAAAAAAGTTATGGAAGTTACATAAGTAGAAGCAAAAAAAAAAGGTACATAAGAAGTCAAAAAAGTCATAAAAGTTAGAGAAAAGAGAGACGAAGTTGGAATATTTACTGTAGGAGAATCGGGAAATCAAGGCACCTACAGTAAATATTCCAACTTCGTCTCTATTGATATAATTAAAAATCTGTTAAAATACATATACCTTTGACTCCCGTCAGGGAAAAAAATCCAATGTTTGCGCATATGCAATAATAAAAATATTCGAATATTTTATTATTAAAAATAACCAAATCAGGCTTCATATAACTACAATTTATCTAGATAAGGGAGGATGAAAAATTACATTATTTGTTAAATTAAAAAGAATAAAAATATTGTAAATTTTTTTGTATGAAAAACAAATTGTTATTATGTTTATCACAAAGTCTTGAAAAAAAGAAGCTTTCGATTTGTAATAACAGTTCATTCGTTTCCTTTTTGCAAAAACAAATAAAATGGAAAAATAATCTTTTTTTAAATAAAATATTTTTTACAGTGTAATGAAATCAAAATTACGTATTCGGAAAATGTGGCAACACTTACAACTTTTTCCTGTCCCAAAAGTATTGCTACCTACATCAGTAGTCAGAAGTCGTATAATCGTCTACAACTAGTCGCCGTGTACGTATCATTGACAGTTGAAGAAGTTCGATAAAAGATTTATTATATGTAGCTGCACCTTGTCAGCTGCAATATGATAGCTCCATGATTCTCGAATACTCCCGACGATTAGCGAAGATCAACGAACCATAGCCTACCGCTGCATGTTATGTTGATACGAGCCAATGTACCTATAGATATTTTATTCATGCGTTGATCGCTCAATAGAGTCGCGATTAATCTTAATCTATTAGTTCCGACCCACGATATTACAAATTAATTAAGTTATTACTTAAAATGTAATTTTTTCGGATAAACCAGTGTTAATCATGTAAGTAGTTCTTTTGATTGAAACCCTTCATCACTATAAATTATGTTTTATCAATTATTTAAAGAACAGACATAAGCAATATCATATTGGGAAGTAGATGTAAATAAAATATTATCCTTCACATTTGCAATATAATCCTTCTGATATAAATAAATAAAATGAACAAAATACACCCAAATATACATATTCTGTGTTTTTTTTACGTTAGTATATCGATCGATCAAAACTACGCGTCGTGCGCATGAAATACCCAAACCGTGATTGGAAGTGGTGTGATATACCAACATTATAGTGTTGTGATATAGAGGTATGAGTGAGTGCCTTCCCTAAAGACCTCCGATACGAAGAAAAAAATTCGCCACCAGGTAGGAGCAATATTCCCTTCTCTCTGTATCCAACATTAGGTATAAAAGATCAAACAATTAGTACAAGTATCAAACATTTAAATTTGTTTAAAAATTGTGGAAATATATATTTTTTTTGCATTAATTACGAAGATTTATCAAGAAGTAACAGTTAAAAACGTTGAAAAAAAAAACGTTATATTAAAAATAAATGTGGTATTCGCCTTAATTTCTAACGCGAAACAGCTTCCTCTCTCTCTCTCTCTCATCTCGGTCGATTCTACGAAGGTACGCGACGCCGCGAAGAGAAAAAAAATGGTTAATTTAATAAAAAAAAATCACAGCGCCGTTCATAAAACGAAATGTCCTCCACTTTGTCATAATTAGCAATTTAAGAAAGGCCCCACTTCTACCTTTGCCGCCAAAATACCCCTCTTAACCACCACCCCTCAACACCACTTGCAACCCCCATCAAAATATTATTATTACGGCCAGTGTAATTTTTTTATTTGATTTTACCTTTTTGCGAATCTAACGATCAATAAAAATATGAATCGTATTGACCATAAGTCCTGTATTTTGAACGATTCGTTCATATTGAATAATTTGACTTGATCACAACAACTAGGTATTTTGTTTATTTTAATTTATGTACAGCAAATAATGTTTCGCAGGGTGACAGGAAAATTATTCGAAAAACAATTATTCGAATGCTCAATTTTATGAAAATCAATTTGACGAATGGCAATTATTCGAATCACATTACACACAATTATCAGAAATTAAAATTGTTCGAATTTTGATGACGTTATGTTGGTAGTATTGTGAGAGGAAAAAACCATAGATTTTTATTATAATATACTAGGTGTCGTAGTTAGCAAATTTTGTATGAATCGAAGTGAGGCATTTTTCCGGGGGATTTTTGACGTTTTAGTACATCGTTTTTTCCATAGAGAATAACGACTAATGTGAATTGTTTTCGGATTTATTTGTCGCTAAAAACACTTTGTTTATTTAGATTTAGAGAAAAGTTATTTAGGATGAGTTGAAATGTAAGGAAAACTGAAAAATGTTGCCAACCAAAACGTCAAACGCGCGATATTCCACGACTCACTTTTGCTACATCTACATAGTATATATTTATGTATAGTAAAAATCTATGGAATAAACAACATGGCGATGCACCGCGTTGTCAAACATCAGTTATTAAAAATGTGCAATCATACGTACCCAACAATAATACAACAAGTTACAAAATCTTCATCGAATATATTTTACTGGCAACAAATATGTCCAAGGAGGCAACATAATGACACAAAAATATATTAAATTCGGTCAATTGGTTTTCCAACAAATGTTAGTTCGAATAATTTTCTTTCGAACAATTGTCATTCGATTGTCACGAACATCTGGGTATCAATATTTTTCTTTTAGGACCTAAATCATTTTCTACTGCCATCAGTTCAAGTAATAATGATTGAATTTCACTGGATGATTGAAGTATCAAGATTGATTGGAGTAAACTATGTGAGCTTGCAGGTGCCTATACATTCTCTCTTACACTTATATAGACATACTCACACACATATACACATCCTTACACACATAGATACACTCATGCACTATCATTCAGATTTAAATATTTTTCATATGTAGCTTTAAGTGTATAAGCACAGCAGTCAAAATTTATTGTTAATAATGTGGAAATTTGTTATTGGTTTTAGTCTTATACTAATGCATCTATATAAAAAATGTTATTTTACTGTAAATTTCCCGAAAGTAAAATAAAATAAAATAGAAAAATAAATCATTACATTGTGGCAGAATACCTACATGAGTACTACGGTATTTCTGTCACAAATAAATCCAGAAAAAAAATTAGAAAGGTTAATGACTTTCACTATGTCATTTTCACTATTCATGACGACAATAATGCTATCTTCATACTGTGGTACCTATAAATGTTCTTGACAATACGGCAGTACATTGACCCCTATTTGTCAAAATAGGGGTCAATGTAATTCGTTCCTAATTCGTTCGTGAAACATCAACTCGATATTTTTCTACTTGCATTTGTTATTTGTTTTCTTTAGGTATATATAAAATCGTGTTGTGTTAATACATCAATTGTAAGTTTCTACTCGTTTTTTTTTTTTATCTCTTCTCACAAACATCTCACTTACCTTTTTCCTATACTAGTTGCATGTAACACATGAGATCCAACTGTCGATTGCGATAGTACGTATAGTTGAAGAATAAGTACCAAACTATAAACCCCTAAATACAAATTGTTTAATATTTTAAGATATTTGGTTTTCTAAACAGCACATGTACCTAGGTATGTATTTCAAGATAGGATAGTATAGAGGTCAGTCCTTTGATCCTACCCAGAATATGAAAACAGCATGATGGTATGTATGTATGTTTGGAGATTAGTATCACTTCTTAGATATTGTGTGTATAGGCGACTGCCAGACAAATTGTATGAAGCAATGTCGTCACTAAGTTCAATTTTTATAAAAAATTGTTAAAAAAATTTGAGATGTGCGTATACAATGTAAATATTTTTTATAGAAAATTAAATTATCTAGTTGGGGTCTTTCGGCTTATTTCGATATTTTTAAAATGATAAAAAAAAATTCTTAATAAAAAATGTTTGAGAAACTCAAACATTTTTTATTAAGAAAATTTTTTGAAAAAACTATTTTGAGATTTTGTATTTTTCTATGCTTATACCAATTTTCAGAGTTCTAGCTTTTATGGTTTCTGAGATATATGGATAAATAAACCAAAATTTCAAAAGTTGATAACCTCTGACTGAAACAAAAATTCACAATTCTGAGTATAAAAGTTTTGTAGGCCTATAACTGTCTATATATTCTGAAAATTTGGGATCTGTTAATTGAGCGGATCAAAAGTTATAAGGGGGACTGACACACAGACACACACACACACACACAGACACACACAGACACATACACAGACACACACACACATACACACACACACACACACACACACACACACACATAAATCTCACATACAATGTTCTACTCCGAATTCTGAGTAAATCCATGTATGGGAACATATATGCAGGCCTCTAGTTGGTGTTATTAGCATGCAAAAAGTCCACTACGCCATACAAAATGTTCCTTCGTACACGCATATTGGCTTAATAATGTCGATTCATTCGAGAATTGAATTCTCATGAACGAATCGACAGTTGGACTAAATTTGCAAAAGAGTAATAATAGGTATTTCACCCTCTGAGACTTGTTGGAACATAAATAATACTAAATAGAGTTCGCACTCTTTTTAGTGAAAAGTATTCTGTTCTGGTGACCTCTCTTCCAACAAGTCACAGCAAAGAGTTCAATCAGGATATTAAATTCCCTTCTGGAGTCAATATTTAATACTTATTTATTAGTAACCCCTCTGGTTTCCCAAATTGCTTTAATATCATTCCTTTTGTAAATCATTCCCTTTCGAACTATATTTTACATGAAATAAAAATAAAAATTAATGTTGCAATCTTACAAACATACCTAAGTTATTTTATTAAAAAAGAAATAATATAAGTCAATTGAGATAATTTAAATAAACGAATCATCAAGTAGGTGGCATAAATTCACAGACAATTTAGTCATAAAAAAAATATTAACTTTCATCCAAAAAAAATATATTTTATCATAAATCATGCGTTTTAACGTTGAAAGCTATCAAGAACCGTCTTCTTTTTCAATAAAGATTGAATAAGCATTATCTGTAAGTAATAAAAATCAAAATGTACTTCAAGCTATGATAATTTTTCATATTAAATTACTGTTTTAATGTTTTACTTCTAATGATGGAGCCAAATGAAATATATTCATCCGCAATATTTTACATTAAAGTTCATTGCAATCAAGAAAGTTACCCCTTTTATTCCAAGGTAGTACCAGAGGGGCTGAGAAAAATTGTCCCGCCCTAAGATCGTAAAAGTCAAGTGAAATCCACGCGGTTAACTGTGCTTTTTGAGATTTTAGTGTTTTATTAGTAAAAGGAATAGAATTGAAAATTGTAATTGCAGAGATAAAATTAAACATGAAATCAAGATGGAATGATATTTACATTTATTCGTTAAAAAGGACCAATATTTTTGAGATGTGGCGCGCGATTGTTTTTCAGGAAGCTTACAGCCCTAATAATGTACATATTTACCGATATCTACTTGAAGGACAGGTACTAAGAAACGTCATACGACGGCATTTTGGCTTATGTGCAGGCGTCCTGAGTTCGATTCCATACGGCCAAACAGCAATACATAAACTCGCCACTAGCGCAGGGTGCAAGGAAGTGTTAATTATTATTATTATTGTTTTCCTCGGCTTTGGACTTCTCAATTTTTCACAGGACACGGAAATTTTAAGAGTTATCTTCACCGATTTAAAATTGCCTCCTCTTCCTCATGTCAGTTCTTTCAATACCCAGACCAAGCTTCGGAACATAATATCCTGTGGGATTGTTGCCTCCCAATGGTATCCTCCTATAAATCGTAGCTCCTCGTTGATTTCCGTGGGCCTCTTCAAGGTTCCATTGGTCACGCGGATTTTATGATCTCGAAGAATAATTTTAAAGATTTGTCATAATTATGGTGCCTTACTACTGCTGTGAGACTCCCAGTGTGTTAATTTTTTACAGAGATCTTGGTCATTCTCATTTAAAAAGATCTGAAGTCAATGACAGTCGACGAATGTGATTACATATCTAGAGGGCTCCATGAGCTACTTTGCGTGCTATGCATTTTTTTCTTGTCGCTCACTAAATGTTCTGTGAAGAGGTCGTTTACAGTCCCCATATTCAGAGCGGGTGGTGGTGGGGGTAGCGAAATTATGATTATAAACGAGGAGAAAGGAGGCTTAACATAGGTTAAACTATTTGATAAAAATATCAACAATTACTAATATTGTCCTCCGATCTCAATCTCAGAAGACGACATACGGAGGGATGCGACAAAGCTACGGACAAATACAATGTTCCTGACAAAGATAAAGTTCATAACTGGATAGCGGCAGCTGAGGACAGAAGTAGTTTCAGGCAGAGATTGAAAGAGGCCAAGGCTTAATTTGAGCTGTGGTGTCATTGAAAAATAGAAGAAAATATCACGTTTATTCACGTTTGTACACTTTTTACTCTCTACACTATGGAATAATGGAGAGTAATGATTTCATATAATTTTCACAAAATGATGAAAGTAGTACAATAGAATAGTAGGTTTTATTTATAACTAGTTGCATGCAACACATGAGATCCAACTGTCGATAGCGATATTATGTATAGTCGAAGAATTAGTACCAAACTATAAACCCATAAATCTGAAACCTGACTGAAACGAAAATTCAAAATTCAGAGTATACAAGTTTTGTAGGCCTATAACTATTTATATATTCTGAAATTTTGGGATATGTTAACTGAGCGGATCAAAAGTTATAAGGGGGGACGGACACACGCAATACAGACAAACACACTAAATGATCTACCTACTCTGAATTCTGAGTAAATCCGTATATAGAACATAATATATGATGCGTAACCTCTTAAGTTGGTGTTTTTTGACTCCAAAGTTGGAAAAACCGTGAAAAATATATTCCGTGCATACAAATATCGCGTATCTTGGGTTGATACTTTGTCGATATGTTAAGAGAACAAAGTTCTCTTGAACAAATCGACAGTTGGATAACACAGTTTTAATCTACCATGAGTTGTTATTTTTAATACCTATGCGCTTTCACTGGACCCCGCGAGCATCATCAGAGCAAAATTCAAACTAAATACAAAATTAAAACAAAATGTTACAAAGCAAATGGGGGGTGCGTGAGGTATGAGGGAGATGAGGGGTCGGGATAACAAAGTCAATACATACAGAGAAAAGAAAGCTGAATACAAGTAATAACTAAGAAATTGGGGAAAACCTAACTGTACATGGTAAAATATTCAATAAATAACAGATACATACAATAATTATAAGAATGAATAAAGACTATTTATTACAAGGAAGATAATTCAATTGATATAGGTAATATTTTTGATACATATGAACAAATTGCAAAAAAACCTATACAAATTTCATTATGTTAAAGCATTAGAAATAAAAGTTCATTGTGGATAAAAACTGTCTTATTTTTATTATTATAAATAAAACCTTCTATTTTTTATAATTATGAACTTCCATTGTGTTAACGAAAAAATACTAAAATAATACAATTTATAACACCGTCATAACTGTCAAGTGAAAGGGATGAATTGTATAAACAACAAATTCTTCTTGCAAATGAATGTTTTCATAATAATTATACGTGTCCTTATAACATCACAAGGCCCCACCAGAGCGGTAGGTAATGCGGGGCTAAGGAAGGCACAAGCAAACTCTGTGACAGGGCTAAGTGACAATCTTAATTTTCCCAAAGTATTAATTAAGAGTGAGAGGCCGCGCGCCATTAGGGGAAGAGGAGACATCTATGAAGCTAAATGGAAACCTTCCACGGAGCGAGTGAGACTGTTCCGAGGCAGTAATTTAATTCGGAAAGCATAAGATGCGAGAAAATGTACTGTCAGATTTGGTTTAATGAAAAATGAATTATTCCCCGGTAGATATTGTATACATAGGTAACTCGCGAGAGCAATCAGCGAATTTCAAACATTATAAGAATGAACTTTTGACCCATTTTTCAACGACTATGAAGTATTTCGCTGGTTTTTCATGCCTTCCAATTAAAAATTGAAGCTATTTAAATAATAAATTTAACGGGATTGATGGATTTGACGGTAACTTTTTGGTAGTCCATGATAACAATTATAATGGTGCTAATACTTTTCTAAATACCATTTTTTATAAACAGTTACAGTGTATTATAAGTTATAATACACCTGTCGATGGGAGGAGTGCTCTCCCGAAACCAGTAGTGTTTAATTTATGCTCATCAAGTGGTATTTAGCAACGTATTTGCACCAGTATTATTGTAAATAAATTAAAGAAATCACTTTTTGCGACACAAAAATTTGTAGACGGAAAATTAATTTAAAATGCTTTCCGTAAAATAATTGTGGAATAACATATCTCGTTCATATTCCAAAAAAATATCCTTATACTATAGGGTATTTTTTTTAACACTTCGTTATTTTATTATTCGAATTAAGAATTTTAATTAATTGCAGCGTACCAACTGGTAAAAACTAAAATGAAGATGGTACATAAGTAGGTATTTCATCAAAATTTTGTTAGAAGATTTTTATTTTTTGTTCCAGCATTCGCCATAATTGAAATAAATTAAAAAACATAAGAAAAATATATACAGTTCGCAGAATATATCGTTTGACATTTACGGAAAGATTTCAAAATAGTCATAGTTCAACTTTCTTGAAAAAGCCACGAGGCTGGAAAAACAAAATAAGCTCTTCGAAAATGGAAAACACTACAGTAACACTATTGTATTTTCCTCGGAGAGTATACATTTTTTTTGTAGAAAAATTATAATATCAAAAAGATGTGCCTTTAGGGAGCCATTTTAAATTAAGGTCGTACAATTTATAGATTATAAATCCTTCAAACGAATAAGACGAATTCAGTTTAAAAAAAACACATTGCTTAAAACTTGAGAGAAAAAAACATATATTGTCTCTTCGATCTGGTGATCGTACCAGATTTTCCATTCCCATTTATAATACTGAAGTTTTAATATTTCTTAAATGATGTAAGTAGGTATAAGGTCTGTTGAAACATGTTTGAACAGAACAAATTATGAAATATTCATCCTTTTCATAATTATGTAGGTATTCAAAATACGTCTTATTCAGTAACTTTGATGAACGTTCCGACCAAAATAGGTACGTTCCTATTCCATTTAGTCAAAGTTGATATTTTATAACGTTGAAATAAGACCGTAAATCTAAAATCTACAATTTTAGTACGTTCCTATTTTAGTTACAATAGTTACTGAATAGGGGGTATTGTTAGTTTTGTCATCTATTCTTTCTGAGTTACCAAACCAAAAATGGTCTCAGATAAATTCATTGTATTTCCATATTATGTACGTAGATACCAAATGGTTGTGTAATTTCCACAGAAACAATGATTACTGATATGGTTTCCCATAGACATAGCACATGATACGAACAGTATACTTCCGTTCGGACATGATTTGGGTTCGTTCGGGATACCGGGGTAAAGCCGAGTCGAGTCTAACCGAATCCCGATTTTAAGTCGGGTCTGGATAGGGGGGTTTGCTGAGGGGTACCAGACGGGGGCGCAGCTTCCTTCGCCCCATATCTTTCGGTTGGTTTTAATTAATCCTCTCGAAATTTTCTCATTAGATTAGCTGTGGGTTTTGTTAATGAAATATATTATCAACGTGAGGTAAAGCCCCGCTGAAATCATCCCCTTTGAGAGCCATCATCATACGGAGATGTTTGAATAAGCCGCTATGGAAACAAACCGAATCAAAGTTTCAATGTAAAACACATTTCATTATACATCTCAAAAAGCAATAATAATTGATATCTACCCAAAGTGCTACGTAGATATTATTTAATTTAATAATATCTATAAATTCTCAAAACTGTAATTGGATATTACTTACAGTAACATCTCCGTCAATGAAATGGATTATGAATTAATGATTTAATAATTTATCTCTTGGTTATATTTGAACATTACTAAATGAATGCTACAAATAAATATCTCTATATATAATTATTTTGTACGTGTGTATGTCACTGAACTCTTCCTAAACAATTTTTTTTGTGTGTTTGTGTGAGTCCCTGAATGGTTTAGATTCACAAAATGGAATTTCAAATATTAATATAATAAAAGGAAAATAAAAAAACATGATCTTTTATAACTATAAATTTATAATGTTGAATTAGCAATGTTTATTTTTTTTCATCTGACAACACTAAAACATCTGACCATATAATGCTGTTTTGCAATTAAATACGAAATGACAATCAATCTAACCTCAAAGTGTTTATAGTAGCTCATTGAACAAGAAAATTTAAGTTTGATCAGCGAATAATAACATCCATATGATTCAAATAATTATGTTTCATATATTTTTTGTTTCACTAATAGTTCGGGCAGGACAACGTCTGTCGAGTCCGCTAGTACAATACCTATATATTAATGTATAATACAGTATTCGGTGACCTAGGCATATTTTTATTGAATAATTGCAGGTAAAATAAGAAGGCTTATTTATATTTTTAAAAACATTCGCAACATAATGACTAAAAAAGACTTAAAAACAATATATTACGCGTTAGCTCAATCGATTATAACACACGGAATGATTGGTTGGGGTGGCGCTGCTAAAATTAATATGGATCCTCTTATTAAAGCACAAAAAGCTTTAATTAAGGTTATAATAAAAAAACCATTTACATACATATCCAACAGTTCAATTATTTAATGATTTTCCAGTTTTCAACATTCCACAGTTATATATCAAAATTATTTCTATACATTTTCATAAAGATAAAACAATTCACATTACACCGCAACACAATTAAGAGACGACACGCAGGAATTTTCTCATGACTCCAAAGACAAACACGACATTCGGACAAAGACATTACTATTATTTAGCTCCAAAAAATTTTAATAAGATAAAAAGTGTAATAACGGACATACAGTTGATGAATAATTTGAAACACAAGAAAACAATAGAAACATGGATTAGAAACAAGGGCATTATATACTGCGGAAACATGATCAAGCTACAATAGTTTATATTTTATTTTTATAATAGGTATATTTTATAACAAGTTTTAGTTAAATACAAGTTTAATATTTTTCTGTCAGATATAACGCAAAAAAAAAAAAAAAAATCTGCCACCTCGGTACAGGCTCAGCCTAGTGAGGTGGTATATACCAAATAATCCTAAAAAAAAATGTTTCATATAACTTATTTAAATTGTACTTTTTTGTAATATTTTTATTGTTTGTTCAATAATAAAAAAAAAAAAAAAAAAAAGAAAGGACAGTTTGGGAGAGGTGTACGTGATTTACTGGAATCGTTCGCTTTACTATTGCTCCATTTAAAACTCATATTTTATTGTTTGATATTTATTTATAAATTTATGTAAGTATTTATTTGTTTTTATTAAGTTATTTATTTATATAATAATTGATTTAAGCATTTATTTACTAATTAATTCAATTATTTGTTAATTAATTGATTGTTTTTTTTTATTCTTCTTACCCTTAGCGCTTTTGTCCCGTTTCTATCGGGGTACGCTTTGACCATGATCCTGGAATTGGCGAGTCTGGTTATTACATTGAAGCGACTGCCATCTGACCTTCGTAACCCTTAGAAAGGGGAACCAGACATATTGGATCATGGTTACACATAGCTAGTGATATAAATACGCACATAGATTTTTTTTTTAAATCCAGAGATCCGTGCCCCACCCGGATTCGAACCGTCAACCTCACGCATGTGAGGCAACGTCCTTACAGCTGGACTATCACCGCTGTTGATTGTTTTTTTTTATTATTTAAATATAAAAATATCGGTAATATCGAGAGTCTTCACTGTTTCATATGACTGTTTTTACTCTATAAAATAAAAAAAAATAAAAATAATTATGTGCTTCTTATGTATTCTTCTTCTTCAGCCTTTTTTTCCATTCTTGGACATAGGCCTACCCCTTGATTCTCCATAACTCCCTGTTTTGGGCACACTGCATCCATCTCCCCCTGCACAATTCTTGATGTCATCAGACCACCTTGCCTGGGGTATGCCGACGCCTCTTCGGCTTGTTCTCGGTCGCCATTCTACGATCTTTTTGGTCCATCGTGAATCCTGGCATCTGGCAATATGCCCAGCCCAGCTCCACTTAAGACGAGCGACCCTTTCCGCACATCGGCTACTTTGGTTCTTTCTCTTATCATGACATTATGAATTCTGTCCCTTATTGAAATACCCAGCAACTTTCTCTACATAGCTCTCTGTATCACTAACGCTACGTCCTACGTAAGCGATTCAAAGCGAACGCGATTACGAAGCGATGCGGTGCGGAAAAAAGCGAATTCAATGCGATGCGGTGCGACGCGGCGGCTCTGTACTACGTGTGCGCGAATCGTTCCCTCTTCCGCCAGCTACTGTCATGGATGTACGTATATAAAATACTCAAGAAGTATGTACGGCAGAGAAGTGAAACTAATATTGTGTACTTAGAGAGGCATATTTATGGGGGATATCACAATTTTTATGAAGAATTACGTGATCTTGAATTAATAAATGAGACTGAATTTACATCTTTCCGGGAAACATATCAAAATTTGACATTCGTGGTAGCGAGAGAAAACTTTGTGTGTTTTGAACAACATCCTATTGTGAAATAGCAATAATAAATAAATGTGTTATAGTTTTTTTGAAGTCCCATTTATTTTTGTCAAATCCTAAAATTCGCGGTTAGATAATAATAATTATATAATAATTGTCCCATGGTTCGATAATAATAATAATTGTCCCATAATATGGGACGTTCATGGACAGAAATTAAAATTTCTATTTCTGACATGTGAAATAACAATGGCACCGCTTTTAATTCGCGCGAAAATATCAAACCAACTGATCCCGTTCGCTTCGCATCGCGCCGCGCCTCATTGAAAAATACTCACGGTCGGTAACGTAGGACACTTCCATAGTTACCGACTGTTTGTTATTTTCGCGCCGCGCCGCTTCGCATTCGCTTTGAATCGCCTACGTAGGACGTCGCGTTACAGCTTGTGCATTATTCGTTTTCTTAGGACCGATGTTTCCATCCGTAAGCACTCACAATTCCAAAATTCCATATAAAAAATATAATTATTCTTTTTTTTTAAGAAATAGGACATACATACATTATTATCGCATAAAACGATTCGTAAAACTTATATTGACAAGATAAGTATATATAGCTAGATGAGTAGATTTCTGCTTGAAATTTCAAAGTTTGAAGTAGCAATCTCGTCTATAAAACGACAGTGGTGTTTATTTACCGTGTCTTACAAAAGATGGAGTTTGGTTTACTTTTGATGAGATTATGAAAGAAAATAATTACGGTTTCAACAATTTAACAGGGGACATATTGAATTTTATCTTCATAACATACAATAAAGAACCACAATTATTATTAAATTCTTCTTAAATTGTACCGCGATAAGATTTTAATTAGATTTTCGACAAAATATAACTTTGTTACAAGTAAAAATTACCATACGTTTGAGTTCCAATTGTATTTAATATTATGGTATTGATGGTGACATATCTATATTGGTATTTAAAAAAAAATAATATAACAATTCGAAATCATTTTCTTACCTATAATCATAGAATAATAATAAAACTATATAATTCTATGCCTATAATCTATCTATTTATATAAAAATGGATTAACGTACATTTTTATGTGTCCGATGAACTCCCAAACCAACCATCCGATTGCGATGAAACTTTGGGAATTTGTTCAGCTCATTCAGGAGAAGGTTTATGCATTATAATTTATTTATTTATATATTCGATATCTAAAAAAATGGTATTGAATTTCGAATACAAAATTTCAAATACTTTTTTTTTTAAATTCCGGAGTTTCTCAATTTTTTTTAAATATCATAAAAAGCCGAAACACTCCAAGTATCTAGATAATTTAATTTTCTATAAATAATATGATCATTGTAGTAGTACATCTCAAGTTTTTTTTTAACAATTTTTATAAAAATTGAATTTAGTGACGACATCGTCTCGTACAGTTTGTAAGTGAATACACAACACAATATCTAAGAAGACTCAATAATTTGATACTTAATCTCCAAACATACATACATACCGTCATCCTGTTTTCATATTCTGAGTAGGAAAAAAGACTGACCTCCATACTATCCTACATGTTTTATATACAAAACAAAATATCTTAAAATGTTTATAAATTTGTGTTTAAGTGTTTATAGTTTTGTACGTTTTCTTCAATTATACATACTTTAGCTATCGACAGTTGGATCTTATGTGTTACATGCAACTATGTAGTAATAAAATAAGTTTATTAAATTTATAATGCCTTTGGGCTAATGGGGTGGATAAACCCATAAAATTCTAGATACTTTACTTTAATATTTTATTAAAATGGTACGGACACATAACCAGAAGAAATGACAAAATCGCACTGAACATACCCTCACTCCAGAATTAGAGACCATCCACAGGCCACCATGGGCCTTATTCCCATTCTCGTGTAATATTTTGCGATAAGTTCCGCTAATATTTACGTATCACAGAACGTAAAGGGAAAGTTACGTATCGGGAGCTGTCATTCATAACTACATATAATCCGTGCAACGAACGAATGTGTGTACGCGTCGCTTTACATATGTCTTTACACAAAACTTAACACCACCTCGATATGCCGCATAAAACATTGCGAATAAATTCACCTGTCGAATGTCATACGTAATTCGCTCCAATCAGAATACCGTGTTACGAAAGACGAACGTAGGTTTTCTCGACATAATGCGCGGAAGTTTACGCGGGCTAGTGTCCGCGGAAAACAGAATAACGATCTGCTATAAGAAACACATGTAGCATAAAAACTTGTGTATATTGCCGCGATAAAAGAACCGGAATAGACCCGGACAAATATGAAGAGGAAAGGAAGAAGAAGAAGTCCGTTCTGTATTTGTAAGGAAAATGAATTTCATTTACAACAAAAACTGAATTAAAATAGGCTTGTATTGTTTTTTTTTCAACTGGGTACCATCCATATAAATATTTGTAATAAAAAAAAATACAGGAAGATATCTCATGTGTATATTTTATTTCGTTCAACGATCAATTTATCAGTTGCAGACGACTTAAAAAGAAACAAATAATAAAAGAAGAATTGTCGTTTCCTGAAGCACGCGCTCATCCCGGACTCGAACCGCATAGGAAATGAATTTATTTAAATCGATAGGCGATAGATGTCATCCCATTCGTTTTGTCGGCACTATTCCATCAATGTGAAACGTAATCTAAAGGATTGCGAATTTATTATTATTATTTGCCGATAAATACAGGTGCGGTGGGTATCGGAATATATCTAGGAAAATCCACGTCGCCATTTCATAAGTACTCGTAAACGATTAGTTTTAACTGTATTTTTACTTTTCACTAACCCAAGACGATATAGTGAAGGGTTATGAATTCGCAGTTCATAAGATTATTTTATTATTGCAGATTTTCATCTAGTATCATGCTGAGATTGTATTCTGAAAGTTTCATCACAATATATCTGTGTGTATGTGTCTATGTACTCCGTACGGTGTGTTTACTCGCTTAGACCCTAATAGATTTTGAAGGATATCTGATAGTGCTTCTCAATTTTTTTTACTATTAAATATTTCAAAGTGACCCCAATGTTCAGTAAACTTAAAATATTATATTTCTATTTTAAAAATTGCTAAAAGGGTTAACGGTATTACGTGTTCATAAAAAATATTAAATCAAAAATAATTGCTGAAAATGAAAATACTGAAAATTTTCCATACAATATTTGAATTCTTTGTGGAGTGACTTGATAGAGAGGAGTATAGCGTTGGTCACAACTCTTTCGTTTAACTATACTGGCGCAATGTATACCTAATTGTATTGAAAATAGTGCAAAAATATTTCAATGTATTTTACATCAATATCTCAATCACGATACGATAATCCGTGAAGTATGTGGGGTCCGGTATAAGATATGGTCGGATGGGTCAAACAGACAGCGTTAACCAAAAAGACCCCGAAACGATCAATATACAGCTGGAGTTCAGCATTTAGGAGGGCCATTCTGTGATAGCAGACTCTTGAGTCTATATCAAGATGAAAAAGAAGAATAATTATCTTAATATGGAAAACATGGAAGAGTCTTATATCCAGCAGTGTAAACATCAACTAAAAAATCAACAAAAAAGATGTATATATCAACAGAAATCATATTATATATTTTTTAATAGGAAGGTAGTGTTTCAGGGGTTAATAGTTATGAATTTCAAAGAGTGAATTTCATCGAGTTCTGATGAAGGAACTTACGAGAAAAAAAATATAGTTTTCAATTTGCAAAGTCGTCTGCAATTAAATTAATTCTTTACCACGTCGTCTGAATTAGATGATTCTTTTTTCATTAGAAAGGGATTACTTCTGGGGGCCAAGTCTGGTCCAACCAGCAAAATCAAAACCCTCACAATTACCCATATCATGGATATACATATGTATTATATGGAGTTCTATAATATCTTTAGATGTCAGACCTCCATATGGTAATTGTTTTCATAATATGGGTAGTCACGAGGGTTTTGATTTCGCCAGTTTGACCAGACTTGCCCCCCTGGGGTGGTTCCATGGATACAAGAGGATAGGTAATAATATGAATCATGAGAAATCATGAAACTCATCAATTTGCATATAATTGTATATATAAAGGATTTGAGTATAATTGTATATATAAAGGATTTGAGTATAATTGTATAGACAGATTGTTTGAAAGATAACCTCATTGTTGAACTATATGAGATGTTATTGTTGCCTGTTGTATTTTTGATCACCCAGTTCTTACGAGACTTTCGAAAAAACATTTAAATAAGAGCACTATTCTTAACCGTTTTGGCATGTGAATTTTGCCCTAAACCACTATATTTTGAGTCACTATGCGACATGTTTCGGCAGTGCTGTCCTGCCATCGCCCGGCTAGTAGAGACTCAACTAGCCGGTCTCAACTATGTCTCAACAAGCCGGTCGATGGCAGGACAGCACTGCCGAAACATGTCGCATAGTGACTCAAAATATAGTGGTTTAGGGCAAAATTCACATGCCAAAACGGTTAATATGAACAACCACAAAATATTTATTATTTATTTATTTATTTATTAAAATCCTTTTTACAAGTATAATAATAACAATAAGTACAATATAACTTTATACAGTAGTTAATAAAAATTATAAGTTATACTATAAGTAAGAAAAAGTTAAGTTTGTCATTAGTGTATACGTTTATATATTTTAATTTGTGGATTAGGCTACTCTACTAGGCTATGCCTGTACCAGAGTAGCGTTATATAAATCAGTTCTATTATTTTAATTCGTCATAGTGTTAGTTTTTTTTGTAAGGTTTTGTGGTAGGTTGAAGTAATGATGTGCAAGTATGTATGTATATATTTTAGTGTTGTATGAGAAAAAAAAAATGCTTGATGTAGAAAGGGCTAATGATAATATAATTTTGATTTTTTTTATAAGTCGTCTAAGCAGTAATATTAAATAATTCTTCTGTTTCTTTTCGTCCTTTGGTAATTAACCAGTTGTTTGCTATGGCTTTCAATTTGATATGTGAATAGGTTCTTAATAGTGGAAAGTCAGTTTTGAAGAGGTTAAATATTTTTGGACCTATGTACGCGTAATTTTTCTGGCCATGTGTTGTCTTAGTTTTTGGAATTTCGTCAAGGTTTAGTAGTGCTCGCCTAGTATTGTGTGAATGTATTTAAACTATATTAGCACTAGTCTTGTCCAACTGCAAAAGTTCATTTTTTTATGAAAATTTGCGAAAAAACATTTAAAATCAAGATTACCTACGTATTATTTCATTTTTATGTATTTAGCAACAATGTATTGAAATAAACATTAAAAATATATAGAATTGAATTTGTTTACCTATTTATCCGTTTAAGGGTGAGTAAACTGTTTAAGGGTGAGTAAACTTTATAATTTATACTGAAATCGCACAAAATTTGTTCGCCGAAAAAAAAATCCAGTAATAATCGATCGTAATTTGATGTCGGACTTACCTTAAGTCCAACAAGCTCCAATAAGGAACCCAACCCCCCTCCCCTTGATTCCACTTTAAAATGTATACAGATGTACCCCACACTCCCTCTTACTCCCCAGTGTAACATTTTTCCACGACTTTCATTAGTTGCAACCCCCCCCCCTTCATCCCATCCATCGGGGGGGTGGGACTACCCCTTGCTACACCACCTTCCAGGTCTACCTTTGCACAATATAAACGACCAAATCATTCAAGTAAACGTGTTTCAATGTTATATTAAATATTTACAGGGGGTGGCCCTCACTTTGAAGGTGATCTGCCTCCCTCACAATTTTTCCCATCGAAGCAATTTTATTTATTTGGTACAAAAAAAAATAGCAAACGTACACGAAGCGTTTTTCTCTGAACTCAGATAAGTGTTTGTAAATATTCAGCTCAGTCCGTTATGTCGAATTAATTTTATTTTTTTGAATTTATGCTCAAACAAATGTATAAAGTGGGTTTTTTGTCTAAAAGAAATCTTCTTCAGCTTCTACAAGAACTCAAGTAGGTAAGTTTATATAATTATGAAATAACAGCGAAATAATATGTAATGTATTGATGTTGCGCCTCAGTATATTCGATCAGTACCTGCACAAGCTGTTACACAATCTGTTAGTGACAGAGAGAGCTATGGAGAGAAAGTTGCTGGGTATTTCAATAAGGGACAGAATTCAGAATGTCATGATAAGATAAAGAACCAAAGTAGCCGATGTAGCGGAAAGGGTCGCTGGTCTTAAGTGGAGCTGGGCTGGGCATATTGCCAGATACCAGGATTCACGATGGACTAAAAATATCGTATGTAGAATGGCGACCGAGAACAAGCCGAAGAAGTGTCGGCAGACCCCATGCAAGGTGGTTTGATGACATCAAAAAATGTGCCGGAGGGAGATGGATGCAGTGTGCCCAAAACAGGGAGTTGTGGAGGAATTAAGGGGGAGGCCTATATATGTCCAAGAATGGAAAAAAACAGGCTGAAGAAGAAGAAGATAGTCTATCAGTATAGCCTATAGGTACCTATAGGTATTTTACGAGTATTCACGATTCAGGAGTTCGGGATTCTTCGGTAGACTTATTGGATATTAATTGATTATAGTGATTATAGCTCTCACTTTATAGTTCATATTATATTATTATTGTACTTCTACCTTTGTATATCAATTAACTGTATTCTTATAATAAAGTTTAATAGTTAAATACGCGAGTATACATATATTTATTGTTATATGATATAGAAAATACCAGATATTATACTGGCTACGAGGATTAAAAGAAAAGAATTACAGCAAAACAGATACCTTTGGGAAAAATTTTGTGTGGAAAAAAATTATTGTGACAATTTTTTTTGGAGAGCAGAAGTAGATTTTAGTTTAGGTCAGCATAATTATATGATATCAACGATACCAGATATCTCTATAATAAATCAAAATTCTACTCAAGGATTGTAGGAATAAGGAAAAGATGGAGGGAATTAAAGGACGCAGACGAAATATAAGAAATTAGAATTTCGTCAATTTATTCTTAAAATTTTCTACAAATTGACACGACGATTTATCATCACTTAAGTTATTTCAGTTTTATGTGCCTACTTAGTTTATATGAAATCGACAAGAAGTAGATGTTTATGTCAAGTGTGGTTCGTTCAGTAGAACGATGAGATTGGCCGACCCTTTAAAAGAGGAGTTGAAGTTCGTAGCATTTTGATTTAGTTAATGTGATCATGCCAGGAATTGAAAACAGGATCAATGACTCAGCAATTAGATGTTTCACAAACTGAACCTCTCAGTCATAAAACATATTTCTTACATATATCCTGGAGATTATTAATAAATTAAAATTGAATAAAAGGTAGGTATATCAAAATGGCGTGGGTTGTTAGGTAGTTGTATTTACTGACTCAAATAATTCTAAATACACTTTCGAAAGTTTAAAACACTCAGTCGATGAATAAATATTGACCATCGGTTTCGCAGTAAAATATTATTTATTATTTATTCAAAATAAACCAACCAAAATCATTTTAGTACTCACCGACTGTGGGCATATTAAATTTAAACCAATCCAAAACTAAACAACAAAAAAATGTTTATTTGAGGTTATTATAATGTTAAACTCGGAGAATTTCGTGTTTTGAAATGATCAAAGACATGGCGTTATTATAAACGTGATTAGTATTATAAATTTGTATTTTAAAGTCGAGGGCGGTTGAGTAATTTTGTTATTTGCGGATCGCTTTTGTTCCCGCGTGTCGAAATTTTGGGTTTTATTGCGTTTGCGGAGCCTTTGTGCAATTAATGTGACAAAACTCGACGAAACGGGTACGACTGTAGCAGTAATTTAATAAAATCTCATTATGACGAGTGTCGGGGTTGATACTGAGGGATGAAACATAATTTGCATAGGTCCATGACTGCACTTAATGCACGCAAACACGACCCCTTTCTAGTTAACGATTCGTCCCACACCTTGCAAAGCAGGTTTGTTAGTTTTGGTAATAAATTAAAATGTTGCATCATTTATTGATAGTACCTATTACACATAAATATTCCTACATCGTTTATTTTAACGGATAGGCAAAGAAAATCTTCTTCTTGGCTATGTCTCGACTCTCAGATTGTACAAACTGTTGGGGTCAGCTTTCCTCGTTCTAAAGTTAATAGTTCTCATGTTCTATGCAATGTCACCTAGGCCATGTCTCTGCATTTTGCTGCGCCTTAGCACTATCCAAGAATTCTTTGATCTTCCTCTGGATGTATGTCAAGGATTGCTTCGTTTACAATATGATCTGGTGGTCCTCGTCCAACGTGCCCGTATTAAAAATTTCTATTTTGATCATTATTTTGTACATAAATAAATCGAGTTATAGTTGTGTGTTGTATCACTTAAGAATCGATATTTTCTTGAAAGGTCAACTAGTATAGAAATTTGATTTATCTACAATTTTTAAAATGATTCGAAAGTCTCTGCCTTTGAAAATATTTCAATATTAATTGATTTTTTTTTCTCATGTCAGCAGCAATCAAACATTTTTCTACCAATACTTGGCAACTTTAACCGCTGGACCGATAGCAGGTCCTCATATGAGCAGTTAGTGGGGCAAGCATGGCAGTCTCGCAGGTGATCTGTGGTACTCATACGAGAGGCAGTCATCATCCGTTAGGAACCCCCATATATTTAAATAATATAAGAATACGTCTGTAGCGCATTTTACGTATTTTTTTTGTATAATCTCGTTAATACATCTACCAATGTGCATCTGAACTTTGAAAATCATATATTTCTTTGAAGATAATTGCACCATGTGAATCATTTACGCACACGTGGATATATATCGTGAGGTGGTTTTGACAGTAGGGTAACCAAAATTTAGTAAGAAAAAAACAGTTTAATGATGAAAGTGAGATAGGTACCCTGTTAGGTTTCATAAAGGAAAAATGCACGACACATTCTTCGCATCAACCTACCTTCAATTGATGATACGTTAACTGAGAAAGATTCTCAAAACCAGGAAACTATTGACGAGATTGTGCATATTCAAATTATGCAGTGTAATCCTTCTAGGGGGCACGTTTGGTCAAACACTGAAATCAAAACCCTTTTGATTACCCATATCATGGATAAAATTATATCCATGATATGGATAATCATGATGGATTTGATTTCACCGTTTGACGGCATTTGCCCCCCCTGGGGGGCAAGTCTGGTCAATCGGCGGAATCAAAACAATCCATGTTTACCCATATCATGGATATAGTTATCTTATGGAGTTCTATAATATCTTAAGATGTACCTAATATAACTCCATAATAATAATATGGATGGTTTTGATTCTGCCTGTTGACCAGACTTACCCCCCTGATCTGTGTCAATATTTGATCATTTTTTTTCAATGCTTGAAACTGTCACTTCATGATAGATAGAATTCAGAAGGGTCGATGGCAGAGCGGTTAGCGCGCTGGGCTAGTAATCCAGTGATCGCTAGTTCGAATCTTGTCTCGACCGATTTCGTTCACCTATAGCACAAGCATTTATTTGCTAATTATAGGAAACGTAAGAAGATGTATATGTACTTGTTTAACAAGGACATATTCATTTTTTTTTATTTAAAAAAAAATATACATATTTTTTTCATAATTCTAGTTTATAATATTTTGTCTTTATAAATCAAGTATTCGTTTAATTTAACCTCACCAAAAAAAGCATTTTGACAATAATCTGGCCACATTAATCTAATTTAAGGAAGTTTTTAAATATTAAAAATAAAGTATTATTTTAAAATTGAATGATAGTCACACTATTTCGAACGGGGATGTTACACTGCCCTCAAAAGAAAACAATACAAGGATTACGTTCATTTAATAAAATTTACGCAAGTTTGTGCAGCAAAGGGGTTGAATTTAAGGGATGGTATGCAAGTGTTTTGTGTATCCAATCTTGCACGTGCTTACTGCGATCAGCAAATTCTTATTTACATATTGTATCTACCTACAAACATAATATATGTACCTACATATCTAGATAAGTACATATAGCTTCGAGAGATATTACATTTCATTAAAACAAATATTTAAATTTAATTATAAAAACAGAGGTATGAACCCGTGACAAGGATGTTGGATAATGAATTAATAATAACATAACAGGGTACTCGTATTTATGGTTCAATATTTTATATCGGTGTGAGGCACCGGCTTAGAATAGTGTGTTCAGTTAGAGCCGGTTAGTCAAAAATACAATAGGCAAAATAACATCTCACATATTTAAGTAATGAGGTTCACCATCACACATTCTGAATGTAGTGCCTGTTTAGATGAGACGACATTAGTATGTGGGCATACACGCATGTGTTGTATATCCTTTTATAAGAATATGTACACCCGCACACCTGTCGCTGGATACCCCACATTGTGGGATATGCCGGACGGTTGCATGAATGATAAGTATTTCTTATTTTAAATTAATAAAAAGAAACATATTAAAATAAATAAAATTTGCTGATTAAAATAAATAAAAATTTAAATAATTTTAATTATTTCTCGCAATCAACAAATAAAAATATCGCAATAGAAAAATAAATTTAAAAAAATTACCAAAAGTAAAAATAACAAACATAAAAAAAAACAGAAGTACTTATCAATAATTAAGTAAATAAAACAACAGAAATATCATCAGGCAAATATAAAATATTTGTCATCCTCATCGATCAGACCATCTGATCCTGTTTTTTTAGCTTTTCAGTAGTTATAGATGCCACTTTGAATGACCTCCTGACATACTCATTGTGGATTCTGTCCATACGAGTTACACCACCTGACTAGCGCAGCATAATCAAATATCATTTATATTAAAATTAAATCAATTATTAAATATCTAGTAAAGGTCAAGTAAAAATCAATAATAAAAATCATACTGAACAGAACAAGCTCCACAGTAATTTTCAAGACTCTGGAAGTTATGACACTGCGACAATTATACGCAAGATCTGCACTTTTAAATCATTTTAAACACAACTTGACCACTGCACACAATACACTACCTCCAAGAACAACAAGATCCTCTATCACCAACACAATAAATATCCCGAAGTTGCAAACTACTCATGGACAAAGACATTCTAAATACTATGCCATCAAACTACATAATTGCCTACCAACCTCACTAAAACTGCTACCACAAAACACATCGTCACAAAAATACAAAAAAACACATAACACCATGGATAAAAAACACTGGTTCAGATCATATCAATAACATAATTACACCTAATCAAATATAATTAACTTTCACACATTTTTTCTCAATAATATTTGAATGTATAATTTAATTTAAGAACTTTACACATAATTTACTACTTATGTGAGACAACTGTTCAAATAAACATCTCGGTACAAGGACTTCCTAATGATGTATTTATTGTACCCTCGCAATTACACAATTATCAATAACACACTTATATGTACACATATACTTATTTTATAGTATGAAATTGAATCGTAACTTCTTCTTTATAATATAAATAAAAAAATAAATATAAATTAATTAAATTGACTCTTATGGACGTGAAAATGACAAAAGTTGTAAATATAATATTTTATATTTTTTGTAAATATGTATGTATGTTGGTACCTGTATTTCGCCTATATGGTTCAAGAAAATTAAAAATAATATTTTTGTCGCTAACGAAAGTTTAATTTTTTTCTGTGTAATATGATTGCAAAGCACACGTGTGCATGAGGAAATGAATTTAATAATTATTTACATCATTTCGTTTGAACACGTGTCCTAAAATCAAAATCATTATAATGTGAATGCATGAGTAATCAATTAAATGAATACTGATATCTATTTCAAATAGACCGAATACTTGTATGTAATGATGGTGTATCATCTTCGAATACAATTAAAATAAGTTATATCTATAATAAAAAGTAAAGACTTTTTGATTCTACATTAAGCATTCATTGTTCTAAAACTTATATACCTACGATTTTTTTTATAGGTACAACTACAATAAAAATATATGAACTCTCTCTCTTCCTTAGCTTGCATCCCACATGGTGGTGGGGTCCTCTCTCCTCACTGCGCTCCTCCACTTCGCCCTTTCCTGAGCATCGTCCTCAGAGACATCACATTCCTGCATGTCCTCAGCCACCAGGCCTTTCCATCGTTTTTTGGGACGCCCTATGAATCTTTTGCCAGACACTCGATGGTCCAGTATTTCCTATATATTCTGGCGGTTTTCTAAGGATATGCCCGAACCACCTCAGCCTATTCTCCATCAGCTTATCGGATACATCGCGTACACCCAGGCTACCACTTATATATTATATATAAAAATATATAAACTACCTTAGCTAATTTGAATTGTCAAGATATATTTAAAAAATGTTATTATTTGATAATTAAATTGAATGTAAAAGTTTATTACAATCAACTTAACTATCAATTAATTTATCATAAAATTGAAATTAACATAGACTCAATGATTCAAAATAAATCAAATTTGGAAAAAAAGATGATTTTCAAATCACAAAAAACACTCATTTTAAGAATTGAAACAGATTAAAAAAACTATATAAAACTATAACAAATTAAATTTAAAGATATAACTTTGTATTAACCACGTTTTGTGGTTAATACAAAGTTATATCTTTAAATTTAATTTGTTAAATATGAACCACAAAGTTAACATTCAAACATTTGAAAATAAAACTATTACTTTTAAAAACACAAATCATCGAAAAAAATTTATTACATATGATTTGTTTGTTATTTGAAATTCATCATTTTTTTATATTTCATTTTCATACCTAAAAGTACCAATATCCTAAACGTATTGAACTACATATTGGTTGGTTGTTCAGATTTCTTAACAACTGAACATTTCTTATGTATATCATTGGAAATGTAGATTTTTTTAGTTTTGAAAACGATTGAAACACTTAAATTAGATTATAATACAGCATCCGTTTCTTTTGCATCCAATCTCAGAACTCTTTAATCTCCATATTGAAAGAGGCGGTATGCATTGTGTGCATGCACGGCACGGTGTGCAAAGTTTGGCATAATTATCAATGTGTGCTTTTGACAGTGGGGTACCAACAGTCGAATCTCCCCACAGGGCTGTAAATTATCAGTTTAGGGTGGGTCGCACCCCCTCTCAGCAAACCTGTGCAAGTCTCGGGGGATATTTCATGGGTGAGTGGGCCCCTGCCCTCGCGTTGGGGGCATCAATTTATTTTTTTATTCATAAAATAGGGGCGGAGGGGGTAGTTAAAATACTTGCAATAAAGTATATGAATCTATTGCTCCGGTATATATTAATCCCTTTTACCACCGGTATAAATAATATTTCACCGTCTAAAATATCCTTTTGATCGATGGAGCAGATTAATTTAAAGATTTATGCGTGCAGTTTTATTAATATATTTGAAACAGTTTTGAAGATACTGAAAAAAACACCCCAGGAAATGTATTTTGCTGAACAATGACAGGACAAGCCAAACTTATTAGGAAAATGAAATAAAAATGAAAAGTTGGATAAAATAGCTATACCAAATATCTTAAAATTCACACATGAATTATATTTTAACAGCCTTGAAGATACTGAAAAAACACCCCAGGAAATGTATTTTGCTGAACAATGACAGGACAAGCCAAACTTATTAGGAAAATGAAATAAAAATGAAAAGTTGGATAAAATAGCTATACCAAATATCTTAAAATTCACACATGAATTATATTTTAACAGCCTTGAAGATACTGAAAAAACACCCCAGGAAATGTATTTTGTTGAACAATGACAGGACAAGCCAAACTTATTAGGAAAATGAAATAAAAATGAAAAGTTTGATAAAATAGCTATACCTACCAAATATCTTAAAATTCACACATGAATTATATTTTAACAGCCTTGAAGATACTGAAAAAACACCCCAGGAAATGTATTTTGGTGAACAATGACAGGACAAGCCAAACTTATTAGGAAAATGAAATAAAAATGAAAAGTTTGATAAAATAGCTATACCTACCAAATATCTTAAAATTCACACATGAATTATATTTTAACAGCCTTGAAGATACTGAAAAAACACCCCAGGAAATGTATTTTGGTGAACAATGACAGGACAAGCCAAACTTATTAGGAAAATGAAATAAAAATGAAAAGTTTGATAAAATAGCTATACCTACCAAATATCTTAAAATTCACACATGAATTATATTTTAACAGCCTTGAAGATACTGAAAAAACACCCCAGGAAATGTATTTTGCTGAACAATGACAGGACAAGCCAAACTTATTAGGAAAATGAAATAAAAATGAAAAGTTTGATAAAATAGCTATACCTACCAAATATCTTAAAATTCACACATGAATTATATTTTAACAGCCTTGAAGATACTGAAAAAACACCCCAGGAAATGTATTTTGTTGAACAATGACAGGACAAGCCAAACTTACTAAGATAATGAAATAAAAAGAAAGAGTGGGATAAAAAAGATATTCCAAATAAATATTATAAAATTGCTTAAAAAAATAAGTATCAACACATTTTTTTAACTTTATTCCACTAATTTAAAGTGTTGACCACTGACGCAAAAACAAAGTCAATATTATTATAATAATTTTGTTTCATGTTTTTATATTTGTACTGACAATTTTTATAAATAATCTCATATTTTCATGTATAATATTTAGTAAAAAAAAAAGGCTTGCTGGCAATGATTTTATGTATATAAATAAATGGTCAACTAATTCAAAAGTACCATTCAGTAGATGCTCTTTGAGCGAAACGCGTTTTTTTAAGTAATTTTATAATATTGTTAATGGAATTCCATCACGTATTAGCAGTCGAGAAATTATAAATAATTATTCCAAATACATTAAAATTCACGCACGAATTCATGAGGTTATAATATATAAGTTCCTCGAAGCAACAACAATTCAAATCAAAACGAATTTATCAAAATGGCATGTCATTTCTATAATGCCAATCTCTAGGGCAGTATCTCACATTCTGATTTACTACTTATAATTAATGCTACAAAATCTCTTTAAAAAGATGCACAGCGTCAACTTGTATATTGTTAACATTTTTAATTTGTGTAGCTATGTATTTTAATTTTATTATTTTATCTTATATAGGTACATCAATAACCTATGCATTTTCTTCAAACTGAGAATCTTCATTCAGGGAATCAACGCTTCCAATAATAAACATAAAAAGGAAATGATGGGTGATGGCAGAGCGGTTAGCGCGCTAAGTTAGTAATCCAGTAGTCGCGAGGTCGAATCCTGTCACGACCAATTTCATTCGCATTACGCTTAGTTTAGGAAATGTATATGCACATTTTATTACAAGGGCATATTCATTATTTTAAAAAAATAGTTACAATGATATTAATGATAAATAAGTTCAAAATAATGATTTTCGCACCTAAAACGAAATGATTTCTCAATACTCACACTCTTATAAAAAAGCTGCCCATATTTCTACTGTCGTTTAAAAAGGACAGTAAAAATTAAGCATCGATAGCTTACATATATTTTTAAAATGAGTTTTTTCTTTTAACACTATTATAATTCGTACTTATTTAATTATATTTTACAATAAATTTACACCTGTCTTATTAAATATAAAACATATATTCGATGTGTAGAAGGTAGCACTGGCATTTTTGTCCAATCGATATTACAATTTCAAAAGTTAATAAAACGCCCAAAACTTGCAACAGCTTTCAAAATACTGATTGCTATGATGGATTGATATCTTAGCTACGCATAAACACCAACGACATTGCGCAATAATTAATAAATCAAAAGATACACGCATAGCTGTGAGGAACCGGCTTAGAATAGTGCTTCCACTCTTTTCTATTATTGTTTTCGAGTGTCCCGTAAGAGCCGGGTAATCGAAAATACAACAGGCAAAAATACATCTTACATAGTTCAGCAATGAGGTTCACCACCCATTCTGAATATAGTTCCTTTTTAGGTGAGACGAGACTGGTGTGTGGGTATACATAGATATGTTGTGCTCCTTTTTATAAGGCAATGCACACCCGCACACCTTTCGCTGGTTACCCCACATTGTGGGATATGCCGTGATGGTATGAATGAAGGATGAATGAATAAAGTAACAAAATACTTTTTATTCTTTTCTCATACATTTAAACATACCTAGGCATCAATATATTATTTAGTTTACGTAAATGTATTTTTAGTGCAACCTTTCCAAAGCCTCTTAAAATGCATGTTGTCAGCACTTTTATTTTATCAAATAAAAAATAATATGCAAACATACAATAATAAAATTGATTTGCAAGGAACTAAATGAGTATTTCTGACAGCGCGAACAAAAATAATTAATAATAAAAAAATAAAGTAAAATATCAAACAATGCGGTTTCGGTGTGAATGGACCTATTAAAATATAACAATAAAAAATGACCTCCCTGCACACATGGAAATCTAAATTAACAGAGATTTTAAGTAACCTTCAATAAATCCTTTAAGACTGCATTTGTTTTAAAGAGAAAAAAACAATCAACAGTGTCATTATGTCATTAAACAGCGCATAAAAAAATATTTTTATTAAAATAAGCATAAGCTTAGAAATACCAAGCGAAATTTCTGTTTATTTCAGAAAATAAACCCTTTGACAGATTATTTTTTTTTTGTCTTGAACTTTAGAATGTTCCGAACACTGAACCATCTCCAACAAGGTGAACTAAATGAATGCATTTAGGGGTAAGCGTCTGTCTGTATTTGGTATTAGACGCATTTACTCACTTACTTTCCATTAAATACAATTCCTTTAACTGCTTTGATCATCGAGCCAGAGGAACATTATTAGAGGATCCTCTTGTGATTGTAATATCTTGTAAGACTCTAGATGCGCTTAGAAACTCATCTCAGACGAGTGAACAATTATTTATTCAACACCTATATTACGAGCTCAATGTCAATTGAGATCTTAAACACTTTATTTGAAGGTAGATTTTTCTTAAATTATTAGAATATTTTATTATAATTCTGCATGTTCGAAATACAGTCGAAATATTTATTATTTGGTTTACGTTAAACGATTTCCATAAAAGCGTGTTTATTGCCATAAGACAAACTATCCCAATCACCCTTAGCAATGTCTCAAGTCAATTCTATGTAATTTGTTTGTAGTGCCTAACTTAGAAGACAAATAAAACACAACATTGAACAGATGGATCATACCAATGAGAAGAAGGAAGGAAAAGAACTAATGGACTTAGAATGAAAATGATGCAAAAATTATTTGATATTTTCAGATTTTTCTTAAATATTTGTATATGATGTTACATCATTGATAAAACTAGTTTGTTATACGTGAAAAGAAGAGCTTTGTAGAGTGAATAGGGATTACATGTGTAATACGTTCAGCTGATTGAAGAGACATGCTGTATTTTGACAGATAAACGACGTAATTTTTTAGTTTTTTTTAAAAAAAATGAATATGTCCTTGTTAAACAAGAGCATATACATCTTCCTACGTTCCCTAAAATAATCAAATTAATGCTTGTGCTATAGGTGAACGAAATCGGTCGAGGCAGGACTCGAACTCGCGACCACTGGATTACTAGCCCAGCGCGCTAACCGCTCTGCCACCGACCCATCTAAGTATGACCCATAGTTATTGTGGTAAGTGTGAAATATACGTAATAAATCAATATTATCGAACAACGAATGTTCATAATATTAACATTATGTTAAACAGATTATTTAAACGGCATCTGTTGGTTAAATACCAAACAAAAATGTATAGCCAAGACTCGAACCAACCTGACAATTTATACAATATTCTTGTTAGTGATAAGTACCTACATAGAAGATGAAGAATCGAGGAACAGCAATCAATACGACATAACAATACAATATACATAAGTGTAAATAATCGAAGAATAGAAGTACGTATAAGTATGTTATCCAATTATTTTAACATCATCATCTGTTGGTTAAATAGCAAACAAAAATGTTTAGCCGAGACCCGAACCGGACATCGATCAACACAATTTGTGACTTATTTTACCAACCTGATAATTAATTTACACCTAAAATTCTCGTTTTAAGTACCAACATAGAAGAAGAAGAAGAAGAAACGAGGGACAGCAATAATACATAACAGTACAATATATAAATTAATTTCCAAGGAATCCAACTTTAATTTCCTCGTTGAAAATTTAATAAGGACTTCACTTTCTATTTGAATGAGGCGGGTGTTTAAGAAGTTTTGTATGAATATTTTAATCGAGTTTGATATTTAAGTACTGATGATAAATAATTTTATCGTGAAATACGATGAATTATTTATTCAGTGGGAAATTTTTGAATCGATAGGAGTTATTATAAAATGTACACGACGTTGTTTTTATTGTACATTCATACAATCACGCCATGTCCCTCACAATATTAAAGAAACATAATATTATACAAAAAGAAACAATACATTCTTGATTTTAGTGATTGAGAAAGCGGTTACTGTAGTAATCTTTATAATTATTTATTTATTTACCTTTTATCACACCATATTTATAATGACAACAATAAGTAGATTACTGCTGTCCAACTAGGAAATCCTGTTCTAGGGCTAGCAGTTTACAATTTTTATGGACAATTATATGCAATTACGAACCAGGTGATTGTTCCCGTTCCACATTAAATATGTACACAATCTCAACTTTCTGCACTCACAATCATTACCTCAACAAACATATTATGGGCTCACACAAAACAGATTAACCAGTTCCCAATGTCCGCCATAATACCTGTCATAAATCCAATCTCTGACGCGATTTTTATTTCAGGGCCATAGAAAGAGACTAGTTAACTATGTTGGTGTAATTAATATGAATCACATGGTTCCCAAATCAAATAAAATATTTTTATGTGTTACTCAAAGAGCATCGCAAACACAATACGGCATAGTTACAAATGTTGTTAATAATTTTAATTTTGAATTATTTAAGTAGTTATTGTTGGATACTAAGTATTTTTTTTTAGAATAAAAAATGAATATGTCCTTGTTAAACAAGTACATATACATCTTCCTACGTTCCCTAAAATAAGCAAATAAATGCTTGTGCTATAGGTGAACGAAATCGGTCGAGGCAGGATTCGAACTCGCGACCACTGGATTACTAACCCAGCGCGCTAACCGCTCTGCCACCGACCCATCTAAAATTTGTGTTAGTTCTGTTCTGTCTCCTTTGATGGCTTAAGCTTAAAATCAAAAATAGATTAATAGTTTTCTGCGACTTTATTCCTTTTATAGGTACCTATGAGCATCCTCCTTGGTTTTTTCAACTATGTAATTGAAAATAATACGTATACATAAAAAAACACTGAACGAAAGTATTTATACGAATTAGTAAAATTTTAAAAATAATGTTAGTAGTATGTATTCAGATGGGTGGTGGCGGTGCGGTTAGCGCTCTGGGTTAGTAATTCAGTGGTCACAAGTTCGAATCCTGTCTGGACCGATCGCGTTCACCTATAGCACAATCATGTGTGTTTAATTTATGGAATGTATAAGGATGTATATATAATTGTTACAACGAGATATTAATTCTAAAAAAAAAGTATATTTCTGAAATCAGGTGGTATGTATACAAAAAATAATTAGTGTTGCCAGAGCGGTTAGCGCTCTTGATTAGTAATCCAGTGGTCGAGAGTTCGCTACGACCAATTTCGTTCGTCTGTATATCACAATTATATATAATGAATTGAGGGAATGTATGAGGATATTTTTTTGTATTTGAATAATCTCTTTTTCTTCATGTTGGTATATGTCATAATATGACCTATTTTTTAATGTGGACTCTTCTGGGAGGAGCAAGTCCAGCTGTACATCTATCTCTTCTGCAATGTAATCTCCCGTATAGTCTTCTATTATTGAAGTTTTCGATCTTTGTGATTCTACTGTCATCCATACGTTCGTCGTGCTCTCACAAGAAAAGTCCCATTAACATACCTACTTTGCATCATTTTTATATTAATATGGCTACGTAGGGGACACCAGCTATAAGGATTTTGGTCCATTATACTCTTCCGAAGAAGTGCACATCTAGCGTTGGGGAGGATTTGCAATCTGCTCAGGAAAATATTAATTCGGATTTTAAAAATATCTTGAGACAAACAATCGTGTGAAAACAAATTCTTTTCTTGCTTAAGAGATTGCCTTAAGGCATCGAACCTTGCTTCGTACACTTATTTGAACATGAATGAAAAAAATATAGTAGGTATTATTAGGCCCTAGATATTAATATATTTCAAAACCTATTTCAATGTAATTATGTTATGAAATATTGTAGGTATCTCAGATATTCTTCTATGTAAACTATGCTGTCACAATTTTTTTATTTAATATATGGTACTTTTAAATAACATAAATTTTATAAAAAAATAGGCGCGTTTGACTATTTACACTTTTATTATTAGAATACAGTAATTGGTATTTTTTATAAGGTAGAAGTACTATAATATTTTATACAAAGGAACCACAACGTGAGAGCACTATAATCGATCAATCCAGCCCCGTCCTTAACCAAGACACTCGTTTATATAAATCTCCCAACTCACGAAGAATGCCGAACTCCTGATTCGAGCATACTCGTATTATGCCTATAAGCTATACTAATTGACTGTTGAAAGGCGCATCATCAATATACTATATGTTATTTTGTAAAAATATATAAAATATGTTTTGTTAAAAAAATTAAGTGAAAAAGAAAATTCATCAACTCATAATGTTATTTTAATATTCAAAAATTCATATTTTTTTATGTTATATTATTTTTTTTTGTAAATATTTTGTGTTAATTTTTATTAAATTTTTTATTGTTTTGTATTTTTTATTTGAAAAATTTTCAAGACCATAATTGTTGTGGCTAGCACTGGATACTATATAATATATTTAAACAGGAATGTTGTAAGTGTTCTGCATCAGAACAGGTTTTCCTATTGAAACGGGGAATGAAAAATTTAAAAAAATGACAATATAACATTCTAAGGTAGAGGCGTTTACATTGTGGAAATTCATAATATGAAATTCAGAAGAGAACGGTAGTTCTTGAATCTAGTTGTGGAATCAAAATAAATAAGTGGAAATAAACAAAGTTATATTGTTAATTTAATAATTTATTAATATAACATTGTTTATTTCCAGGTGTATACCCAACTGAAGAAGAGAACGGCAGTTCTTGAAACTAGTTGTGGAATAAAAATAAATAAGTGGAAATAAACAAAGTTATATTGTTATTTTAATATATATTTTTAAATTAATTTCTACGATTTTAACGCCTCTACCTTAGAATGAAAAAAATGATTGTATAGTATCCTATATTTTTGAATAATAAACGTCGGGTTGCCGGCACAGAAACTAAAAAAACATAATTAAAATCGCTAAGTCGATTCGACGTAAAAATATTTAAGGATCAAAACCTCGAAACTTTTCCGTTCACATCTTCCTAATTAAAAACTTGCATTCAACTAACAACGGCCGGGGTGGTGCAACAAAACATTGATGAATCTTAATTACTTCCGTGGGGGTATAGGATATATTGCGCCACCCGGCAATTCATTCAACGACAGTTTTTTTCTTTTTCATTATTCGCCGTTATCTCGTCAAAGGAATCGAGACACTTCGTTACTGGAAATGAAATTTAAAAAAAAAGTGCAAAAAATATCCCCTTTGACGCAGACACCTTCAAACGTGGATTGAATAAATCGATTTGTATCGTTAGGAAATCAGAAGCGCGGAGTTATAGCGAGTACAAATATTGAATTGTATATGATGCGTACCTACTAGAGAAGCTAAAACTATGTTCAACCGATTTGCTGCTAATGGCAATGTTTTTACCAGTCTATTGCAGGTTGTCGTATCACTGACTCTATCGAGTCTTTCTTTAAATAAGTCTGGTTTTGTTTCTGATTAAAAAGTAAGCAATTAAATATCTTAATATACCATTAATTGTTGTTCGACAAAGTGAATCGTATCAAATGACTAATTCGCGGTCGCTCATAATGTGTCTGAAAATTCATTCCGAAAATGAATAAGAAATTATTATCAAATATCCAACTCCTCCTGTCCTCTGCTGCGGTACTACAAGTCTGGGTCGTAGCAGCTGGATTGCGTCCATTCCAACTTCACCCTCCCATCGTAGCCTTGGCCTGCCCAGAATAATACTTCAACTCATTTTTATCATCATCGTTTTCGGGCGTCCCGTAAGAACCGAGTAATATAAAATACATCAGGCAACAATAAATATTTCACATGGTTCAGCAATGAAATATTTATTGTTGCCTGATGGTTCAGAGTGTACAAAAAATAATAAAAAAAAATACACAATAGGGCGGATTTTTTGTCCTAAAGCTATTTCTACCACTCAATCAATAGAAATTCAATTAGAAGTTAAATAAGTCAATCAAAAAACATTTTGAGGAAACCTTTTCAAAATTTTCTTCGCGTTGAAATGAAGAAAAAATATAAAAAGTTGAAATGTATATAATTATGATTGTAACTGTTTTTTTTATGGAAAACATAAAAAACAGTTTATTTTTATTTTTTTATTTTTTATTTTTTCAAATTGAAGCTAACAATGTACAAAGAATAGTATATATGTATAAAAATATCAAATATAACAATTATCATCTCCGTACATCAATTATTAGCTTACAATACTATCATGATTTATTACAAAATACAGTCATATATACAAGATACAAAATCATATGTGTGTGTGAGGGTGTATATGTGTGAAGGTGTGTGTGTGTATGTGTGTGTATGTGTAAGTGTACATATATGTGTATGTGCATGCGTGCTGTGCGTTAGTGATAATCTTATGAAATTCCTGTTTTTAATTTTTGAGCGAGTTTATGTTTTGTATCACTGAATAGGTCTATGTCAAGGGACTTCTCATATTTTATGTATGTGTTTATAATTCTGTTTATAGTTGAGTTTTTCGCGGCATTAGTTTTGTATAATTTAGGTCGGAAGAGAGTTGTGTGTCTGGAGCGTCTCAATGGTACGTTAAAGTCAATACTCGACAAAAGTTCCGGGCAGTCAATAATATTGTTCAATATGTTGTACAGAAATTGTATATCTTGGCATTTGCGTCTTGATTCTAGTGACGGTGGAATAGGTGCAACAATACTTCGATATGCCAATCTCTTCAAATATTTACGCTGTATTTTTTCTATATTATTAATGTGCACTCGATATTGCGGGTTCCAAATAACAGAGCCAAACTCCAGTGTACTTCTGACTAGTGAATTAAATAATATTTTAAATGTTTGTGGATTTTTGAAATCTTTACTTATCCTAAAAATAAAACCTAATTTTTTATAACCTGCTGTTGTAATTTTATCTATATGTTGTCTGTAATTTAATTTGCTGTCCAAGAATAATCCCAAATCCCGACACAAAGATTTCTTTACTATGTGTTCATCATTTAATGTGTAATCGAAAGTGTGTTTATTAATTTTTCTAGTGTAAGAAATTGAGAAACATTTAGAGGTGTTCAGTTTTAATAAATTTAATCTACAATAAGCTGCAAGTCGATCCAAATCTTCTTGAAGTTTTGCACAGTCAGATATAGTTTTCACACAATTGTAAATTTTCATGTCGTCTGCAAAGAGTGAATAATTAGAGTATTTAAAACAATTTCCAATGTCGTTGACATATACATTAAACAGTAGTGGTCCCAAGTGGGATCCTTGAGGAACTCCAGAACATATATGTGTTATATTTTCAGATGCATAACCCTTTACCACCGTAAGTTGAGTGCGATTAGAAATATAAGATTGAATCCATCTATGAAGATCTCCATGTATGCCAATTTGTAAAAGTTTTGTTATTAGTACATCATGGTTAACACGATCAAACGCTTTTGAATAATCAGTGTAAATTGTATCAATTTGATGTCCTTTATCCATATTATACATTATGATTGTAACTGTTTTTTTATGGTTTCAATCCTGGGATTGATTTATAGCAATTTCTCCAATTCTATTCTTCCATTCTTCCCTGTCTGGTGCGGCTCTTTTGAAATCAACATAATATGATGACCAGCACACATCTATCAGCAGGTCCTCCAGATACTCTCGGCGTGGGCGTCTCCTAGAGCTTGTCCCCTCGGTTATACCCTACATTATGACGTGCAAGAGGCCTTTTTGTCGTATTACATGGCCGATCCATCTTGCACGCCTTTCGGACAATGTTCTGAGCAGGTGCCTTCCTCTTTCGATTCTTTGGAGAACCTCCTCATTCGCTATGTGGTCTCTCCAGGAAATTCCTAAAAGTCTTCTATAGGACCACATCTCAAAAACCTCCAGTCTCCTTTTATCTTTTTCGGATAGGCATCATGTCTCGCAGTCGTATATCAAGATACTCCATACATCATAGGTCTTGATGAGAAGTAGATAATATTCTTAGTTTTAGGTCTATATTGTTCGACTCTATTATTTTTGATCACTTATTAAATGCAAGTCTTAATTGATGTATACGGCTGACAACCTCGCTCTTAGACCGACCGTCACATGTTATTTTGCTCCCGATGTAGGCTCCTTGAACTCCTCGGTGTTCTTTAGTAGAACTACCGATATCACTACTCTCATTTGCTGTTGCGTTCGGCCTACAGTCAGTAGCTTTGTTTTTTCTTTGTTTATCTTGATACTTTAGTTATTTTGAAGAATGTTTTCCATAGTTGTTAAGGCCTCTTGAAGTTCTTCTTCACTTTCAGCAATCATAGCAATATCGTCAGCAAACCTTATCATATCCACTTTTTGTCCGTGTATCTTTACACCTTCTCTGTGACTCATTCTCTCTCTCATGTCATCGATCGCACTCAGTATGTATGCCTAATTAATAATAATACAAATAAATACTTTAAACTAGATGCGAAACGTAAGCAGCTTCACTAGGTTAAAAACCTGTTCTGAAGCAGGATTGTTGCATCTCACTCAATAAAATTAAAATTTTATTAACGTTCAGACGGTAACGCATAGCTTTGCTTACTTTGTATTATGAAATACAAAATTATTCAAAATATCGAATAAATCAAAATGGAAAGTTTTGACTTTGCCACATTGTCGTCGGGACTACGCAAATTCTTAAAGTTTCAGAGCTCCAACTGGTCGGAAAGTTAATTAAAAATTGATTGAATAATTCCCGTACAAAAATAATTGAAGTAAAACAAGTGAATAAAAGCGTGCCAAAAGATTATAAAAAAAACTCCTTGATAGAGAGCTCAACATTCAAAATGTTGAAATGATTAATTCATATGTAAAACAAATATTCTCATGAGACGTTTAGAGACTGTGGGAAGCTGTTATGTATCTCCATTTGAAACTGAAGAAATACACTTTGTATCGCAGTAAGAGATGCACTCGCATTACATAGCTATTCCTCCCGCCAATTTCGCGTAATAAATAATGAGACACTTATCAAGTTGATTGCATACATACATTATTCGCTTGACTTAATCTACAAAGGATACCAACCACCTCCTGAACTTAATCATTTTAATATATCCTCAAATAGGTACACATTAATTATTTAAATGAATTTCACTAAGCAAAACCAAGTTTAGAGGTACATTATATTACAGCAACGACCAATTACCAAAAGATTGAAGACCAACAATTAATTAATTGAATATTTTATGATTGCATACATTAGATTTTAGCTGACTCCACTGACAAGCGCGGTTTAGCAACATAAATGTCGGCCTTCGTGGTTCAGTTGGTTAGGTATCTGGCTGCTGACTCAAAGGTCCCGGGTTCGATTCCTGGTGAAGACACAATTTTTTTATTGTGTTTCCAGTCTGGATCTGTGCGACGGTATATATCGTAAGTCTCCAGAGTGTGTGGCATCCTCTTACTTGTCGAGATCTACCTTCATTGTTTATTTTATTTTTTTATATCATTTATATTTTTTTGGAAGACTAACATCTATATATCAGTATTACATCTTTATATATATAATTCTTCTGTACGTGTGTATGTCACTGAACTCTTCCTAAACGGCTGAATTGATTTTGATGAAATTTTTTGTGTGTGTTTGTGTGAGTTTCTGAACGGTTTAGATTCACAAAATGGAATTTTAAACATTAATATAGTAAAAATAAAGTAAAAAACAGGATTTTTTTAACTATAAATTTTCAAAGGTAGCGCTAATGTTGAATTTGCAATGTTTCCAATATGTTATATTGCAATTATATACGAAATGACAATCAATCTTACATAAAAGTGTTTAGCGGTACATCGAACAAGAAAATGTTAGTTTGCTCTGCGAATAATAACATCCATTTGATTCAAATATATTACGTTACATATATTTTATTGTTTCACAAATAGTTCGGGCAGGACAACATCTGTCGGGTCCGCTAGTTTAATATAATAATTTAACAGCCAATTAGAAATCACCGCTGATGGTTGTTATAATTATATATGAATAACTCTTATTAAACATCCGTATGTTATCCGATTGTTCTACATTAATAATATACTGAACAGCTTAAGGTTTTGACGCCATTAGAATTGAAATAACACAGTTCTAATTTCAGCATAAACTTATTGTGTTTGTGTGAATTATATAATAATAATATTAATAATTGCATTTGCATTCGGGAATAATGAGTGTGAATGTACATGACATAATATGAAGTCAAAATCTCTCGAGTTTTAGGGTAATCATGCAAATGTTAACCGAATTAGTCCACAAATAACGTGCAATTCACAATAGTAATTATTATTATGATTCGCCTGCTAGCCGTGAGAGGGCGTCTGGTTAGAGAGAGTTTCAGTTTTGCTTCGAGGGTTTGAATCTCCACTAAACAACGCTCAACATCTATAGATGACTTGGTAACTTTTTAGTGCAAAAAATATAATAGATATTTTTTTATGACTAAAACGATCGGGAAAATGCTTTAATTAAAATGTCGACGATGCCTTTGAACATTTTTCTTTTCTTTCAGACCTCTTTATAGTTCAAACAAAAAAGTATGCATTATGAGTTAACTTTTCCATGAACTTTCACGATCTGTTAGATAGAATTATTTTTTAATTTAAATATAATATAAATATAAAAAAAATGATAAAGCATTCATGCACAGGAAAAAAGTTCATATTATATTTTTTTTTTTTTTTAAAATAAAAATTGAATATTTCATTGTTAAACAAGTACATATACGTCTTCCTACATTCCCTAAAATAAGCATAAATGCTTGTGCTATAGGTGAAAGAAATCGGTCGAGACAGGATTCGAACTCGCGACCACTGGATTGCTAGCCCAGCGCGCTAACCGCTCTGCCATTGACCCATCTACATCATAAACATATTTATTTTTGAGGTTTCTGTAGATTTCATATTTGTTATTTATTTATTTATTTAGATTTAGATCATAACATTATAAAGAAGGTATATTAAAGAACTGCTTCACTAGACAGTCTGTTCCGAAGCAAGTATTTGTTTAGTTTGCATGGTTATTCATTTTTTTATTATAAATTTTATACCAAACAATACACATAAATACATATTATTCAGAAATAATTACAATAAAATATAACGAAATATATAAAAATAAAAAAAAGTAACAATAAAAATATTTACCACAGTCATTTCTGATTTTAATTTGGGGATACAATCATTATCAAACATTATGAATAGAAAAAAAATGGTTTACGTTCTATTAAATTTAGCTGATTATCGACGCATTTGTGGAATGCAGTTAAATTATTCTGACGATGTGCCTTGTACGAAACGTATCAATAATCAATTAAATTTAATAGAAAGAAAACCAAGTATTTTTTATTTTATATTTATTATATATCTACATACATACAGTGGAGTTGCATTATCGATCGACATATGTACTAATTTTTGATTAATTTAATAATCAAAAATTAGTACATATGTCGACGGTAGTCAGAAACAGGACGCAGTAGCGTGGCAAGGCCCCAGACCAGATGGTCCGATGACATCAAAAAAGTGGCAGATCGTGATGGCGGAGGATGGCACAGGAAAGAGACCAAGTCCAAGCGAGAGGCCTTTGTCCAATACTGAACTCTATAAGAGGCTAAAGGAGCAAGTACGTTAGTCAGAATGTTATTTTGTTATATGTACCTATATGCTAGTGACGTCTTTGCTTTATATTGGTAGAAATACTAATACATTATAATGATTGACTCAGTGGTGTTTATTTGTCGCAAATGAAGTAGCCGAGGGTCCATCGGCGAAGATGAAAAGAGAAAATTAGATATAAAAATCATTTCATAGTAGGCGTTTTCCAATCCAATACTGTTGTGCAATCTTCCATTGCTAATGACAAGTTTCCAATAAAAGTGGGCTGAACTTTCACCATATAGATGGGGTGACGAATACAAACATTGTCAATTTACTACAATTTATTGTTTTGCTTGTAATTTTTTTCTGATAATCTTTATACCAAAAACAAATCATGTCCCGGAAATCATCTTGTTATATGAAAAAAAACATGGTTGTCTAAGATACCTAAAGTAATAATTTATTTTCATGAACTACATATAAATATAAAAATAACAAAATTAGTAACTATATTAAAAAAAATATAATATGTATTATGTACAATAATTGTTCCTATTTGGAAATTTACTGCCTCACTAGACGAGTACCTATGTAGGTACTGAGGCAGTACTTTTTCGATTTGGAATAAAGTTTCATGTTGAATACAAAATAATCATTAGGGAGGCAAGTCTGATCAACCGGCGGAATCAAAAACATCCATGTTTACTCATATCATGGATATAATTATCATATGAAATTCTATTATATCTAAACATGTTATGACCAGACTTGCCCCCCTCCCCCCTGAGTTGCTCCCCAGAAATAATAAAATTTAAACATAAAAGAAAAATATACATGTATCATTGAGACACGTCAAATAATATTGGGATAAATACAAATCCAAACTTCATAGTATTATGAATTCATATAATTTTTATAGTAGGTAGTGGTGAAAAGAATATTAAAAATCTCAAAATACACTAAAATTAAAATAATATGTAAATACCTACATGAGTATATTTAAAATAACCATTGCACTGAAAAAAAGTTATGTTAAAATTAACCGAACTATAGTGACTAAAAAACAATTCGTTTTGTGCTACTAAATAATTTGTGTGTTTAACCAAACTGTACAGTCATAAACAGATAAACTTTTATTACTAATAACAAAGGTTTGGCTAAAACGCAGGTAGCCAGTTCGGTGGTCACAATTATTTTTTTCAGTGTAACTCTTTACTAACATTAACATTAACATTACTTTTAAAACATACAATGTAGGGTTACCAGCGACAAATATGCGGGTATGCATTACATTATAAAAATAAGGAAGCACGACACATGCATGTTTCCCCACACACCAGTCTCGTCTCACCTAAAAATGCTCTACATTCAGCAATGAGTGGTGAAATTCTTTGCTGAATTATGCGAGATGATTGCGTCTTATATTTTCGATTACCCCGCTCTTACGGGACACCCGATAACGACGATAATAGAAATAAGTGGATGCACTATTTAAAGCCGGTGCCTCCCAACAACTTTTGATTGTATTGTGACTCTGTTTTTTTTTTTAAATTCTTTTAACTTTTTTATTTCATTCATTAAAATCCCTTAGATATCAAATGCAATATCACGCATTAATACCTACTTAATATTTGTCTGAATATAATAATTAACTCATTTGTTTTTCCAAAATGTATACAAAAAGATCCCTTCAAAAGTGTGATTTCGATTACTTAAGTGTAGGTAAAAATGTTCCCATTAAACATCACCTTTTATAGAGAGCCACAACTTTGGGTAGGTACCTACCTACATTGAAGAGTCAACATAATATTACCAAAACAAGGCACCATCGTATCGAGTGAAGTATTATGTAAATAATGTAAACGAGACTTTGTCAAAAGGCAGATTTCATTTCATGCTTTGGTTCATTGAAAATTCAAATTTTCAAATAGCTTTTCGACAAAGGGTTCGCGGCGGGCGTTCGAAATTGCGAGCGTAGTGTCGGCGTTACACAGGGTGTTGAGTATAAAAATATGATAAAAGTCAAAGGCGAAAAAATAAAAAAGCGCCATATGGGAGGTTGATGAAGCGTCAAGCGCGAAATATTCCCCAGATCCAATCCCAGAAGGGGTGGAGTTAGAAATTAAGTGCCACCCTAACTTGGCCTACTAGAAACAGGGTTGCCAAAAATAATGCTTTGTTTTTGTTTAAAAAAAATAATGAGTCCTTGAAGTAAGTTTTATTCATCTTCATACTTTTCCCTTAACTATGCAACAATGCTTGTTCTATTTTAAAATATTGTTTATAACAAAATCGTTTGAAGCATTTTTCGAATTTGCGATCATTTGAATACTAAGAAGTTGTACAGTAAAATAAAATAACACATAATTATGAATGATTTGACTGAATTATCAAAATAATATAACAGTCGGATTCATAATAAAATTAACCAATATCAAAATTTTTCTGTTATCAAGTAGCGCAAGTAGAGTAAAACATAAATGGGAAGGAATAATGTAAAAGTAATTATGTAGTTTCTATAGTTTAATAAATTCATAATAACGGCATAGATATACATAATTTAATATACAATTACAATTATGCCCAATCCTTAAGGGAGCACGAATTACTTCCATTAGAAAAACGAAAAAAAAACAGACATCCTCTTTCTTCACAAAATATTAAATAATTTGGTCGACAGTCCTTATCTTGCTGAAAAAATGTTCTTTAACTGCCCATCAACAGTAGGTATATTTTACACACCTTAGTCAAGAACAAATACGATCAAAACAGTTTTATTAAACGCTGCTGTAACAATTACAATAATCTTAACCCTCAATCCTATTTCATCCTTCCAGTTCATTTCCCAGTTTCCTTACCATATCCTTAATATCATTCACTTGATCAATGTTCTCTACGTGGAATAATATGAAAAATGTTATATAATACTGAAGCATTATAATTGGTTAATTATTCTTATTCTTTGTTAATTATGTAACTGTATTATGATGTATTTAGTAAAAAATCTGATATGTTTCCGAATAAAACAAAAAAAAAATAAAATTTCTTTTCGAATATAAAGTGGGCATATAGCAATCCATGAACAAACGAATCGTTTAAACTACGATGCAGACAAAAAAAATCTAATTAAAAATCGAATCTTTTGACAACCCTGCGCCGGGTTTAGTTCGCTTCACGGCCATATTTTTTCATACCATCATTTTAAAATAAATTTGAAATATCTTCACACCCTCCGTCCCCCCCTTTGATGGCAGGATTTGAATATTTGATTTGATGATTACAAGATCAGACTTGATGAGCTGTTTCTGTTGGCTGATGGCTCCTGGCTGAATGGCACAACACACCAACCATTGTATTACATTTTTATGAATCATTTTTCAAATTGCCATGGAAGTATTTGTTTGAAGTACCGAATTATCTCAAATGAACTTAACATTGATCACAGAATAAAAATTCTTTTGTAAATATAGATTTTTTTTTCTTAAAAAAATGATGAAAATTTAGAAAATGAAAAATATTTTAAGGATGAAACATATTATTTTTTTATTTATTGTACAGTCAAGAGAACAATTACAAATGCATATTTGCCATAAAATTATCTCTTGTCATTGAAAGAACCGTTTACAATACTCCCCATTGGTCTATTAAGATTATTTTTAGGTTTATTTATTTGATCTATTATACCTTATTTGGAGGTAATATTAAATTTTAAATTAACTTTATTATTTATATTGTGTTGTATGGGGTTGGGGGTGTATTTAATTTTTTTAGCGGGTTGATCTTCTAATTCTAATTATTGAAAACAACACACATATACTGTATTGGAATAGAGATATAATTACAGATAGAACCAACCTGCACAATAGACCCGATATTACCCCGATTGAAAAAAGTACAAAACAAACATTTTTAATTGAAATATCTATTCCAAATTAAAAAAAAAATAGTATAAAAAAGTACAGAAAAAATCAAAAATATTACCCACTAGAAGATCAGTTCAAAGCCCGATGGAGATAATATAGAGTTAAAATAATACCGGCAATTTTTTTTTTATTATGTTCACAATAACATAATATACAAAATATAAAACAATCAAACTAATAGAAAAGATGCACAGTAAGACAAAACATATTTCCCTTTACTAGAGTGCAAGCACTCGTGTGTAAAGGAGACAATTTAATACAGAATACACAAGATATTCTTCTTCTTCTTTCCCCTTAGCGCTTTTGTCCCGTTTCTATCGGGGTACGCTTTGACCATGATCCTGGAATTGGCGAGTCTGGTTATAGAATACACAAGATATTATACATACATAATTATTATCTATACAAAAAGAAATTAATATAATTTACATATTAGTCAAATAATAAGTTAAATTTATTTTTTATTTTTCTTTTAAAATCATTATGTTCAATTGCCAGTCTCAAATCTGTTTCAAGTTGGTTGAACCACACCACCCCATTGCACGTGTTTTAGTGCTGTGTTGTGTATGTATGTGTTAATGGGGTACACAGTTGACCCACTATATTATGTCTATCACTCGCCACACGTACAAAGGCATGGTGCAACCTTCCAATGTCTTTATGTATTTGAAATAGCACATTTTTTTTTATAAATATTTTTAAAAGATGGCACTTGAAAATCACGAAATAGTTGCAAAGTTGGGTAGTCAGATGTTTTTTTATTTATAATTTTTATTATCAATCTTTGTGTAATTTCTAGAGGCAGAATGGATGTTTTATACGCCCCCCCCCCATGCAACAATGCCATATTGCATTATTGAATGTCTATATTATCATTTATAAGGAGTTGTACCAAAAAACATGAAATGACAGCATTCAAAAACTCGATCTAACCAATTTTGTAGTTACACAGATTTAAAAGAGTGTGGTTATCAACACATGTTCAATATTATCACCGCCATAATTAACATGCATAGTATCTAAACATCTATGTTTTTTTTGTTTTGTTTTTTTTCCATGGGTTTCCCCGCGAGGAGCTGAATTCAGTTTATTTATTGCCTGAAAATATGTTGACCTCCAATTATGAATATACCTGTATCATAGCAACGAACAAATGGTTAGGTACATGGTATTAATAACTTAAGCCATAATTGAATACAGAATAAATACATAATCCTCCCCGTGTTAATTTCCCCAAATAGCTAACAAAAACTCTCTCTTTTCCTTTATTATTTCAAATTCATATTGTGCATGAATAAATGAGCTTTCGTAATTACAGAACGGAAGCCCTCTTCCCAGAAAGCTTTTCTTCAAAAAATATTATATAGGTATTTTGTTCTTCTACAAAACCGACTCGCGCCTAATCATTTCCAATTTTAGAGGCAAGTGGAATTAAATGAAATATTCTTATATATACCTACATTATTAGGAAGACAAGAAAATATTATTCTTGTAAGGTTTATTCCCTTTCGAATGCTTTTGTTGAACTTATCGTCTTAATATTTTTATTATCATTCTATATGACAACGAGACATTATTTATTTATTTACAAATGGCGTGGTGATACGTATTTGGGTAAAATAATCTTCATATTCACCTTATTGATCCTTTTTCTTTATTTTTTTATTTATTTAATGTAGCTTCTCGGGCAACTAAAATTTATTTAACACGCACCCAATACCAAGTAACCACATTCTGGAGACTCACGATAATAATCGTCTCACAGATCCAGACTGAAAACACAATTAAAAACACCACCGGGAATCGAACCCGGGACCCTTGGATCAGCTGCCAGATACTTAACCAACTGAACCACGAAGGTCGACAAACAATTGTATTTACCAGAAATTATTTGAATACATTTTCACTTCAATTTATTTTTGAATGAAAACACCGTTAGTGCCACTAAATAGCACGTTTAAAATTAAATCACATGTTATTTTTACGTTTATTTTTCTATGATACCTTATGATTATTTCGTGGATTACACTTAGTGGCATCTCTATTATGCACATACTGTTTATAAATATATATTTATTTGTAATATTATTGAAACTGTTGGTTGGTTAGTTGGTTTCTAATAAAAAAAATATAGTTTCTAATATTAAAATAATAGGTAAGTACCTTTTTTTGTTCACATAAATTTTAATTAATGTTCTATATCCCTAACAATTAAAAAAAAGAACTTTGAATATCTGTATAAGCTGTAAATCAAATGTAATTAAAAATGTATACGATAATCCTAGTGAATTCACGTAGGTATATATTATGTGTATATGACTATCAGTATGTGATTATAAATATGTAAAAATCTATGTAGTTTACTCCTGTCCCATACACAAGTTTTTAACTATATTGAGACAATTCTTATAAAAATAAGGCTGTAATATTTGTACTTAACCATGTTGATACTATAACTTATAAAATAATTAAAAACAAAACAATTATTTTCTTTGTGTGAGTATATGTGAGTATGAGAGCCACTCATCGATTTAATGTGATACTAAATATACCAAAAAAAAAAACGGCCTACGCACAAAACCATTATACGTATCTTGGCGTTAAGTGGTTTAACGAACTGTTGCCTGAGCAGAGACATACGGATATTATCGATCTAAAGAAATTTTATGTAGATATAAAGAGGGTTTGTGTATAAAAACTGGTTTTATTTATTCATTGTTGTTATATATGTAGATATTATGCACATCTTTTATTAATCGTAATTGATATTTAAATGTTGTTTTTTTTTAATATAGCATATATACTAATGTCTATTTTTAAGTATGTTTTTTGTTACCTATGATTATTTTGTTACTTTGTTTTTGTTCTATATTATATAAATAGTTGCAACTCCCTTCAAAACACGAGTATATCTCTTTTTGAAGGAAGTCATATTATAAAGTGTTTTAATTTCTTTTTTGCTATGTATTTTTTTTTTATGTAAAATATGTCTTTTTGTAATAAATAAAATAAAAAAAAATTGTAATACATCCATGTATATGTGTAGCTACATATAATTTAAACATAAAATAGGCTTATCATCTCAAGGTGGGACTTCATAAATATATTTTTCCTAAACAAATAGGAAATATTCTTAATGGAAATGTCAACTGGGGTGTATCCATATATTTTCTGAGTCTTATTTACACCCAGATATTACATAGGTAGGTACCAATACTACCTTCCCGTGGATAATTTTAACGTAATATAAACCATACAATCTTATTGTGGTTAAACAGAAAAAAATAATCCCCTTCTTTGGGGACAGAGAAAAATTATAAACAGAATCAGATGTTTATTTAGGTATTTATAAACTCTATGTTAGTAGCTTCAACTTACTACTAAAACGACGATGGATTTTGACAAGAAGAGTACAGACAGGTATTTTGAATGCGATAGAGCGAGAAAATAAATTGACACCCCATAGAATTTATTTTAAAAAGTGCATCGTATTCATAGACCAATTAATTGTTTTCAAATGTTAAATATTATTAAGTATTTAACCAATAAAATCAACTAAAACAAAAAAATATCAGCCGCAATCAGAAATGAAATTATCATTTTTTTTATTAAAATACTTAGTAATTAGACAAAGATGATATAAAAATTATTATTATAATATTAAATTGACCTCTCTTTTCCTTATATCTTGTAAAAAATATTATGTAATATTATATACCAATTACAGTATTTTCCCTTTATATACCAGATATTATACTATTGTCATAAACTGCCTCACTAGAATCACTAGGTACCTGTTCTTAGACAGTATAATATATTATTATATGTTTTCTTAGTTAGAAATGAGATCACTAAGAAGAGTATGTAATAGAACGATATATGATAGAATAAAAAATGAGGACATAAGGAGGGAATGCAAGATGAAGAAGAGTATTATAAATAAAATGAAAGTGAATTCCTTGAGGTGGTTTGGACATATTGAAAGAATGAATGATGAACGACTGACCAAAAAAATATACATGGGTGTAAGAGATGGAGTGAATAGCAGGGGCCGCCCCAGAAAGGAATGGCATGACCATGTGAATGATATTTTGAAAGAAGGAAATATAAGAAGCTTGAATAATCGACGAGCATGTATGAGACGATGCATGGATGTAAAGGAAGCTAGGAATGTATACAAAAATAGAGGAGTATGGCGCTCGGTTCTCTCTGCTTACCCCGTAAGGGATATGGCGTGATGGTATGTATGTATGTATGTATTCTTAGTTAGAATTTTTGATTGATAGTTATGCGGTTAATTTATTTTTTATGATCCTAATCTCTGGTGTTTTGTTTTATCCAAATTTTGATGTCTCATTTAAATCTTAACTATGTAAACTATTTTCTCTGAGTGTTATATATAGGTTGAATAATTTGACTCCAAAATATTGGAAGCTTCTTTGTCCGAATGTTGACTTAAGTCTAGGTTTTATTATTTAAGCCTGTTCGGTCTGTCTATCTGGTCTAGATGTTTGTGTAGACTTATGTAAGTTTATGGTCTTACACATGTACATATGTACAAGCGTGCTTTGCATATATGTTTTTTTTTGTTTTATTTTTAAATAAAATAGAATTACATAAGCCATAATTACATAACAATATTAATACAAATAAAATATATATCAATATTAGGTACTTGGATATATTGCCTGTTCCGAGGCAATACCTATTCAAAATGTAATGCTATGCAAGTATTTAGTCAGTCAAAATTTAGTTCCTGCGTCTTGTATGTAATTGTGACCTACGTCAAGTATATTAAAATCATTATATAATTCATCGGATGGAGTACGGATTGGAACTTAATCGATTATTTTTAATATGGATTTTTGTAATTTTGTCAGTGATTTCAAAACCGAGATTTGCATATTTGTAAAACATTTCAGAAAATGAAAATAAATTTATAAAAATAAACGACAAAGAACTGTGAGCAATAATGAACGAAAAATTATAAAATCTAAATTAAACTTTTTTATTCTTCTTTATCGTGTAATAGGTCATTTGACCTGTTTGTGAAGGTGGACTATCCTGGAAGGACGATGTCCAACTGTCCTTCGCGTGTCTTCCGGCTGGTCTTCTGTTGTTGGATATTTCTGTCAACAATTTCGACAAATCTACTCTCGTCCATACGTTCGACGTGGTCTCTCCAGAAGCGCCTTCTGCTACGTCCCCATTTTGCTGTCTTCGACACCACATAGACGTCCTGATCGTTTCATTTCTGATGCGGTCCCTGAGAGTTCAGCGTAGTGTCTTCATTTCAGCCACTTTCAGACAGCTATTTGTTCTATAGTGATATCATAAATAAAATTTTCATAAATATTTAGAAGTTTCTGTGACTGTTAAAAAATATCTGCATTTCTATAAGAATCGTCTTTGTCCATAAAGAAGACATTCGCTGATGTGATATAGAACAACATGAAAAATGCGATGTGATTCAACACAAATATTGCTATTCTATTCCGTTGTCAGATTAGTTCTATAATTATTGCAGGAAATATAATTATTTCTGCTGACTCTACTCGTAGCTCAGGATTTGTCAAGAACATCCAAAGAAATTTTCTCTAAGATATACAAACGTATCTATGAAATATCAAGTAAAATAGAATCATTATATAGTTTCAGCTTCATAAATAAAAAATAAAATAAAATAAAATAGAATCGTTATATAGTTTCAGCTTCTTCTTCTTTCTCTTTTTGTAGATCTATGATCTGTTTCTACAGGTCCTGGAACGAGGATGTCCAGCTCTCTCTCCATCTCTTTGATGGTCTTCCCGGTGGTCGGCGTCCATCTGATATATCGCGCATCGCAATCTTTGGCAGCCTTTCTGGATTCATCATCACAAAATCATGATCTCTCCAGTATCGTCTTCTTTGCCTGCTCCACCTTACAATATCCTCCACATTGCAGGTTCGGTGGATCTCCTCATTGGGAATTCTGTCTCTAAGGGTTCTGCCCAAGTTATATCTTAGCGTTTTCATCTCTGTTGTTCTGAGCAGTTTCAGCGAAATTAATAATAATCAGAATAAACAATTATTATCTCTTCATAAAGAGAATTCACTTTGTGTAGGTTGGTACCTACCTTCGTCACTTCTCCAGTTAGAAATTATAATTTCAGTTTTATTTCCTTTGAAGGTAAAATTATTATTCTCCACGATCATGTTTTAGTTTCTATATGATTTTAAAGGGTGTCGGTCTGTAAGCAAAACATGCCACCGTAAAGTAAATGCGTTTTTCATTTGTCAAACACATCTGTTAGCCTTTGGCTGAGAAGGGTAGAAACAGCAGAGGAAACAAGGAAAAGCAGGAAAGACAGGGATTTATGGTTAATAATAATTATAACACAAAACGGGCGATGAAAATTTAATATAAACTTTTACATTCCGATAAATTACGTTGTTTGATTAAAATGTTTCAATTCGCAGACAACTTTTTCAAACGAGCGAATCCAATTTTGACGATAGAATAAAAGAGATGCTGCAAATCTGCAAAAATGTAATTTTCAAATGCAGAAGAAGTGTGGTTTAGCAATTTTTAGCAGATTTAAAAAGAAAGACACAATCACACTAGCTCAATCTTTACCTTTTCTGCCATTGCTCGATAATGGTGATGTGTGTTATCTGGATGCCAATGAAGAATTGTTAAAGAAATTGAAACGAAGACAGAATACGGTTCATTTACAATCTCAAAAATATGCTCGTGTTTCGAATTGTAGATATACTTCGTTGGCCAAAGATACGAGATCGTCGTAGCATTCATCTTCTGTCATTACTCTAAAAGATTATAAACTAGATTATATTTATTTTTGCGTATCATTTTTTCGGTGAACTATTTCTAAATCCTCTAACGTCCATAATTCCCATCACGACGAGGTTATCAGGAGCTCTTTCAACAATATGTCCAAGACACTGAAGGATGCACTTATAGGCTGATTGCGACAGGCAACCCTTCATCTGCATATAACTAAATATGGCCATAACAATATTTGTTCAAGTAATCCAAGGTATTCTTCTTCTTTTTCTTCCTCTTTTGGTAGATCTATGATCTGTTTGATGGTTTTCCCGGTGTTCGGCGTCCCTCTGGTATCTCGCGCATTTCAATCTTTGGCAGCCTTTTTGGTTTATTTTCGTGCTATTCTTCTACTTTCGCTTTAGTTAGGACTGTGTCCTGTTATTCTCGGAGTCTACTCTTGTTAGATGGACTTCTAACTATCCCTCCATCGCTTGGCTGGTCTTACAGAGGGTTTGCTATTTGTTTTCTCCTCATCCACGGTTTTCGCTCTTTATAAATAATTTATAATAATTAGTTCATCGAATATTTTTAAGGTGTCTGTGGAGGGGTTTCCACCATCCAAAGTGTTTTTAAATGGGATACGTGATTTCTGATAGTATTTATAAAATTAAGCCCTTTAAATTGTAACGATTCATACTAAAACTGACGTGTTAATTCATAATATCCATTCGTTAATTCCTGTTGTGGTATCAGTCGCTAACTCTTCGTTTATAATTTTGACGTTAATATTATTACTTTAATTACTGTCTTATTTATTTTGACCATTTAAATAAGCTGTTAGTTTTATATAAAAAAATATAATTTGCCTGTTAACACAGAATTTCTTTATACATTTGCATACATACCCAAAGCGCGGGCTAAAAATGTATTCCCTATGTAATAACTTGTACTTTGTTTGAAGTCGTCTAAAGATAAGTGAAAAATATATTATAACAATAAACTAAATTAAATTCTGGTTTACGAGGTCTCAAACGTGCCGTACAAGTGCTATTTAGTTACATTATAATCTGATAAGTGAAATACACCAATAAAATGGATGCTTCCCGAAGACAATCTTTTAGTATTTAAAACGTGTATTTCAATTCTTAACTGATGAAGAGAAAACATTAATGTCGCCTTCTGCTACACCTAACTACCATTCTTACAGTCGTTCTAAAACCGTGAGGCGGAAAGGGGGATATTTTAAAATAATTTCACCAAGACAAACGGGTGAATAAAAAATATATTTAATATTTAACAAATATTTAATTATTTTAACTAATATTTTTCATTAAATATAAGGTTATTCATAAAACCGCAAACCATCAGAGAAATCCCTTCGAAGTATATTATGTTATGTCATTTCAAACTATATATCTTTACAAAAATTCAAATCAAATAATTCATTCATACTTAACAAAAAATTAAAACTGCAACATCTTTTTTCGTTGCAGCTACAATTCCAATTCTTACTTTTCAATATCTACGGCTGTAAACTAATAAGACTAAGTATATAAAATAATTGTTAAGCATTACCTTACAAGGGATGCTCGACATGTGCGTGTATTTCCATGTTGTATTATCGATAACCCGGCTCTTACGGGACACACGAAAGCAACGATAATATAATATATGAGTGTGAGCACTATTCTAAGGCGAGTTCTAATTATTTAAATGATCTTCTTCTATGTTATTTGATTTTCTCCTTCCTTCCTTCCTTTCTTCCTTATCTTTTCATTTTTTTTAATTTTATTTATTACAATATAGGTACGACTTAAATGCCTTTAACATAGTACCTATACAAAAAAATATAGGTAGGTACAGGATTAACACATATATACAAAAAAAAAACAAAAATATAGAAAACCTATAAACTTATTACAATACAAAGAGATAATTTAAAAATAAACAAAAAATCAAAAAGAAGAAAAAAATGTGCAATAGAATGTATGAAATATTTTTCTCGTCGTTGTTTTGAAAAAAAAACATTTGTGGCAGACCACATCTCGAAATTTCTTTCGCACGAAGCGAGCACGATGGTACTTCACCATGCGAAGATTCGGACACTTTGAACACACCCGCTAACTCGCTCGTTATACCTACTCATCGTGAGAAAGTTCCTTTGTAAGTTATTTCATCAATTGTAAATTTACCCTTAAGCAAACTATTAATTGTGATCAATATACTCATTGTTACTTTTGACCATTCTTTCTTCTTCTCTCTAAACCACTGTCCTTGTGTTCTTATTTCAAATCATATCCACTTGGGATATAGTAAACTCTCTTTACTGGTAACCCCTCTGGTTACCACATATATTTATTAGTAACCCCTCTGGTTACTAATTACTGTTGATTGGTAACCCCTCTGGTTACCAATCAGCTTTACATTTTTCCGCATTATGTAAATTTACTTTACGTTGCTAAGTTTTGTTATTAAATAATATACTTGATTTAATTTACTTTACGTTGCTAGGTTTTGTTTTAAAATTCCTTCAACAGCATACTCACCTTTGAAAAATAATAAATAAAAGAAAATAAGAAATTGTTCTTTTAAGAAACTAGATAAATTAACATACAAACTTACATACATAACATATTGTCGGCCTTCGTTACAACATTGAATAAAATAATTTGCTCTAGAAATAATTATTATTGGTTTTAAGAGCACTTTGCCTTTAAAAACGAAACATACATAATACGTATTTTTTGACTGTCACGTCTTTAACGATATGGTCCAGGATTGAAAAAAAAAATACGAATTTTCATAGGTTTTGAGCGATGCGACGATCATATAGAATTTTCCATAAATAATTACAATATTTGAGAAACAGTGACACTTCTTCAGCTACAACCATCTCTGCGTTTCAAAGGCCCCACGATATTTGGTAGTGATAATTCCCTTCCGATATTGTTTTCTTGTATATACCTCGCCTCGCTATTGCCTACCCTACCCAGTTCTGCGTCTTATCTTATCTTAAACACCGAGCCTCGACTCGCTTCCACACACATTTATTACATATTCATTACCAATATTCAATGCGCAAATGTTTTCTTTGATTATTTTAAACTTCGTTACAGTCTTAGTTTATTATACAATCGGGCCTCATAAATATTGTTGTTAAAATTAGTGACATTTTATATATAGACACGTTATATTATGAGAACAAAACGCTCTACAAAAATGGTACATGGAATAATGATGAAAATTTCATAATTTTCATCATTATTCATAATACGTCTGATTCAGTAACTTTTTAAGAACGTTCCGGCCAATATAGGTACGTTCTTATTCCATTTAGTCCATGCTTATATTTTATAACGCTGAAATAAGACCGTAAATCTAAAATCTACAATTTTTGAACGTTCTTATTTTAGTTACAATAGTTACTGAATAGGGGGTAATTGTTATTTACATTTATTATACTGCAATTTTTTTACGTCGTTTATAACAGAACGTATTTAGTTAATTTATTTATTTTTTTAAGAACTCTATGGGATCCCCCCTGAAGTATTTTTTACATAATAATAAAATTAATACAAGGATTAATAAATAACACGAAGTAAAGTACATCCATACCTACAAATGTACAACAAGAACAAATACAAATACATAAGTACAAAGTTAAAATATTGAGACGGTTTGGCCACTTGGGAAGATTGAACTAAAAACTCTTGACGGATAAAATATGCAAAGCTGACAGGAACGGAATAAGAGGTCGGGGGCGCCCAAGAAAAGGATGGCACGACTGTGAGCAATATTCTGAAAGACGAAAATGTAAGAAGCGTGAATAACAGACGAACATGTATCGACGATGCATTCATGTCGACGAAGCGATGAGAGTATCTCAATATAGAAAAATGTGGCGTTCGGTTCTCTCTACCTACATGGCGTGATGGTATGTAGGTATGTATGTACATCAGTCTTCATCCTTCTTCTTCTTATCATGTTGGGAGCGTCCTAAACTCCCTTCCCAGACCAATATGTTATCGATCCTCCCAGTAGGTTCCTCCCACAACTCCCCTTCGGTGCACTTCGAAGAAGAAGAGGAAGAGTCTTCATCCAGTATTTGACATAGGTCTCCCCCTAAGACTTCCACAGCTCCCTATCTTGGGCAGACCTCATCCAGCTGCCTCCAGCCACTCGTTTAATATCATCAGACCACCTAATTTGAGGCTTTCTAACAATTCTTTTGCCCGTTCTAGGTCGCCATTCCAGCATTTTTTAGTCCATCTGGAGTCTGCTGTTTGGACGACATGCCCTGCCCAGCTCCACTTCTGATTGCTAACCTTTTGGAAAACGTCAATTTTTTTGGTTTTTTCCCTTATCGTCAAGTAAGTTTTTCTATCTCTTCACGAAATATCCAGCATTCTGATTTCCATTGTTCTTTGTGTTACTGCTAAATTATGTAGCATTTTGTTTGTAGTCACAAGAGTTTCACAGCAAACAGAGAAAGTCTTTTTTGAAAGTCTTTTTACTACGGTTCGTTAAAAGATCATAAATTAAAGTCCAGTCTGCATACTAGAATGTTCTTCCGCAACTGATAGTTGACGGTATGCGATCTTAGCCCTCAACCCCCAGGGTTCACTGACAGGACAGGGTGAAAAATGGACGAGAGGGTAGCGAGCCGTCACCTGTCAGCCGGCAATTTAACCTTCAAATCGTCCCGTTCTGACGGCTCCACGTACCCCCTCCCTCGCTCGACCCTGGACTGAAAGCGATCCAAGTTCAACCCTCGCGACAGTATGAGTACCTACGTGTAAACTAGGCAGGGCCGTATCCATGGCTTAGGACGCTTGGAGCACTAATTTAAAAGGCGCCCCTCTTTGTTTCGTGTTAAAACCACGAATGAGTTATTTTATTTGACCGGTTTCAAAACATTCTACTGTTTCATCTACAAGATGGATGACAACTACTGATTCTTTTCATTCGCGCGCTAGGGAACAATGTTTGACGGACCACATGGGTTGAATCGCAACGAAAATATTTTTATTTTTCAAAACATATCAAAACTTGTGCATAAAGTATATATTTTTTTTATTTATTTATTTATTTATTTATTTATTTATTTATTTATTTATTTATTTATTTATTTATTTATTTATTTATTTATTTATTTATTTATTTATTTATTTATTTATTTATTTATTTATTTATTTATTTATTTATTTATTTATTTATTTATTTATTTATTTATTTATTTATTTATTTATTTATTTATTTATTTATTTATTTATTTATTTATTTATTTATTTATTTATTTATTTATTTATTTATTTATTTATTTATTTATTTATTTATTTATTTATTTATTTATTTATTTATTTATTTATTTATTTATTTATTTATTTATTTGTTTATTTATTTTAATAAATGCATAAAATATAATCGGAAAACTAATTTGAATGTAGGTACATATACTATATTCGACCACCGTAGCACAGTTGGTAAGCCGTTTGGTTTCTGTGCGGACGTCTTGCGTTCAATCCCCAGCAGAGGAGAATTATATTTAGATGAATTTCTCACGCTAATATTGCTTCTCTGGACAGGTAACACTGTATAGTCGAAAGAGATTATCATATGGCAATATACTCGCCACTTGTGCAGGGTGCAAGGAAGTTTTTATTATTTATTATTAGCAGAAACATTTTGCGTTGCTAAACTGTGTGCATTTGGAGGACACGTGCCTTGAATTCAACACGATTTTATAAGTACGTTAGCGCAACAAACTAGTGCCTGACTTGACAACATATCGGCAGCGTATTTCTTTTGCGTTTACTCAAAATAAATATAAAGTTCGACAAATCCATAGGAATATAATATATTAATTATAGAATTATTATGTACCATGAAATGATATAATCTAATTGGTAATGTTTTCATCACACAAGATGGCATTTTATCTACGACAATACGTCCGAACACTACAACATCTTGAGTGCAAATAAATTGTGTGCAACTAATTTTAATGAGGCTTGAAGTTGCTCGGGTTGGTTGAACGTGTTGGACACTAATTTCTATAAAAAAATAAAATAAATTTTAAATTAATTTTGAAAAATACATTATACATTAGTATAAAACTCCTAACTTATGTGAATGAAAAACGAACATCTTTTCAATATTTAGCTTAATAACTCTTTTTTGATCATGATTTATAATCTTATATGTACATTTTTACTTTCCATTAAGTAGTCGAAAAAGCCATTAAAAGGCAAAACGATCGTCCTAAAAATAAAATATTTTTTAACTACCTACGTTATAAATAATAAAATATTTATCTGCGGCTACAAATTTATGCTTTTATTTCCTTCGTTAATTCCTTTGCGCCTGACACAACTGAACTATTTGAACCTACGTTGGATCCGGCCCTGACACAAAGTGAATACATACCTTGCGGGACACAATACCACTGTATACATACCTACCTACCTATATTACTACAGTCAAAGAGTGAGTAGAACTGAAATTCATTTTGTTATGACGGCATAATTAACTTGATTGTAATTTATATATACACGAGAGACAGTGCTCTACTACGTAAGTAACATGAAGCGGACGGAACTGAAAAAGCAGAACCTTCAAAGTGACAATATAAATTAAATTAGTTTTTGTTGGTCTAAAATAACACTGATCATTGCAATGAGAAAAAGAAGGAAGGAAGCAGAAGAAATATTCAGGAACAATTTGACGAAAATTAAAGTATTTATTAGATTATTGACGCGTTTCGTGCAAAGCACATCGTCAGAATAATCTGAAAACTAAAGTATTTTTACTTTGAAATATTTTTGTTTTTATGAATTAACTTCATCACTTTGGTCCTTCCATAGTCTAGCTCATTGTACCTACTTGAAAAGAAGAGCTGATAACTTCTGTATTGTGAATGGGAATAGCTAGTGTGGTACGTTCAGCAGCTCGAAGGGGTTGACCGTGATTTGACAGGAAAGTGACGTGAGTTTTTAAATATTGTAATGAAAAGGGGTTATAAATAATCATATAAAGCAATGACAGCAAATGAATGTTACTACGATCTCGTAGGTACCTCTATAAGTCGAAACATCATCATATTTATTGAAATTGTAAATTAACCTTATGCAGACTTGGTCCTTAGATGAGGATGTCCAACTTTTCCTTCCTTTAGTGGTCTTTCCACTACATGATTACCTTCTTCTTCTTTAACATATGCAGACTTGGTCCTGAGATGAGGATGTCCTACTTTTCCTTCATCTCTTTGGTGGTCTTTTCCACTATATGCAGATTTTTCTTCTTTAAATATGCAGATATGGTCCTGATATGAGGATGTCCAACTTTTCCTTCATTTTTACTACATCATGACATTCATTTTTTCTTCTTCTTTAGATATGCAGATTTGGTCCTGAGATGAGGATGTCCAAGACCCTACATATCCATAAATAAGTACATCAAATATTTTATGTTTCTTTGGAGGTTTTCTATGAGCAACGACGTCTCAAAGCAAGGATCGGAGAGTTGAATGTTGTTGTTTAACAAAGTGAGTCTTAAAAGGTATTACGCCCTGCTACGGTGTAATTCCAGTTTATTTTATTTAGTTTAATGAACACCAAGCAGACGAGACAAGGAAATACATTCTATTTAAATACTTCAATATAAATGGATGGATTTCACATTTCAATATTTCACACCAACACAACCCTATCATGATTATACGTACATAATTCCTTTCATATTTGTATATATGTATATGTAATCGCTTATATCGCTTATCGCTTAGAGCCCATTAAATTTTGAAGGATATCTGAATAGTGCTTTTCAATTTTACTAAATCTCAAATATTTAAAGTGACCCCAAGCTCGGGACACTTAAAATTTTTCATTTTTATTTTCAAATTGGAATGAAGGGACATTACTTTCATTATGTCAAATTTTCATACTAAAATATTTAAATAAGAAAATAATTGAACAACCTCATTTCATGAAAATGCTGAAAATTTTCCATATAAAATTTGAATACTTCAAATGATAAAAAAAAATATCTTTTCAATACTTCATGGAGTAACTTTTTAGTGAAAAGTTTAGCGTTGGCCGCAACCTACTCGTTTTTTCATAGTCTTGAGTAAGTAAGGCGAAATATCGACGTTTAAATAATATATAGCTACGAATTTTTTTTTGTTTATAGTAACAAAACTTTTGGTTTGGACAACAAAACATTTGGTTTTGTGCAACCAAATGTTTTGTGCATATAGCCAAACAGTACAGTCATAAATAGATAAGCCTTTATTACTGATAGCAAAGGTTTGGCTAAAACGCGGGTAGCCAGTTCGGTTGTTATAATTTCTTATCAGTGTGTATGTAGAATCAAAAATACATTGTTATATTTTTTACTTTAATCAAGGACGTGGCTTTTTTAGCTTCATACAGGTTCATGCTCTGTCCGAGCTTGAATAAAACTCCCTCATAAACTACCCAACTATCATTAAGCTCAGACAATCATTAATTGTGAAATCAGCAATAACCATTTCGTTGTATTTGATGCTGTGGTAAACGAAATATTCTATTTATTCATAAACGCTCCGTCAGTAAATTCGAGGGTATTCAAAACAAACGCTTATATAACCGAATTGAAATAAACACAAATAATAAACTTTGGTTCTGTTAGTAAGTTTTGCAGTAAACAAAACTTGTTGAATTGTAAACAAAACCCAACAAACAGCAAAACAATACAATGATTTTTCATTCTTTGTCTTTATTTCTCAACAATACGTGGATGGTATGGTTAATAGTATTGTACAACGATAAAGTTGCACCCCGCTGTGCCACGGAGTAGCAGGAAGTCAGGGCTAGGTGGTCTAATGTTATAGGTTAGGTCACGCCATCCTAAATACCTTCAAAACACTACCCCCTGCATGTGCTTAGGGGATGTTATTGAAAAATATATGTTTAAAGAATTTTCTTTTGAGTTATTATTTAAACTAGATTTGTAAAATTATTTTTTCAATGCGTTCACTCTCAAATAACCTACATATTTATTTTGCAATTGGCAGTATTTTTTTTATTCTACATATATGAACATCGAAATGTATTTTCATTAGATGTGAACATCGAACGATTATAAAAGTGAACATCGAATATTTATTTTCAAATGATATGAACGATGGATATTTGTTTGTAATCGATGTGAACATATGATATTTATTTTACATTCTACTTATTTGACTGCTTATTCTTGATGAAATTCCATTATCAATTGTATAAAATTACTTAAAAATTAGTAAAAACACAAATTTTTAACTTTTTTCCACTTATTTAAAAATATTGACCACTGACATATTTCGCTCAAAGAGCATCTACTGAATAAATTTCAGCGAAACGCGTCAGTGGTCAATATTTTTTAATTAGTGGAAAAAAGTTAAAAAATTGTATTTTTACTAATTTTTAAGTAATTTTATATAATTGAGATTTTATATTCAATTGATTTGATCAATGAATATTTATTGGAAATCGATTGTGATCAAAGGATACTTAGTATCAATCAATATAGATTTCGAATATTTATTATTGAATCAATTGATTCATCGTACCTATATCAGTGATCGATGTGAACATTAAAATATATTTTCAATCATCGAAAATAACTACCTATTATTCTGAATCGCTCATTTATCATAAAACAAAGGATTCTTCGAAAAAATATTTTGAATCGATGTGAACATTGAAAAATTGTTTTCAATCTATGAAAGTATCGAATATTTATATTCATAATAGATACATACATCGAATGTTCATATATTTTAATCGATGTTATACCTTCATTCGTTTCTTCTAAGCATTTAAAATTGACATTATTACAAACTTCATTGTAGAAAAATAATTGGTAAATTTCGATATAAATGTATGTATGTTAAGGATTTTTTCGACCCTTTTCCATTCAGAATTACCCTCATTATAGTATATATCCTTAGCAACAGAAGGAAACAAAGCACTTGATAAACAACACGGTAATACCTTTATTCATTGTGATGAATTGAGAAACAAATAAGAAAAATTACCTGTAAATTAAGAGTTCGCTGGAAACATAAAATATTTCGGGTACTAAATGAAATGCCTTTAGGCCAGTTGTATAAAAATATCAAGAGTTGTTTTAACTTCTTAAATTTTATGGAAAAACCGTTCTCAAATATTTATAAATTTATCGAATCATTTACGGAATAACTTTCCCTTTATAAACACATAAAAAAACATATTGAAAACAAAATTACAGAAAGGAAAATAATAATTAAACTAGCAAAAAAAAGTATCTCATCTCCATAATACGACGAAAGAAAAGTCAAAAACATAATTTACTTTCTATTTTTTTCCTTCCCTTCATAATGTATACAAATATATTATGCAAACCAGCGAATAACACATTTTATTTGAGGGTATTTTTTTGTAAATATTGTAAAAAAGTGTCTTTAAAGTGCTTAATATAATCAAAGAAAACATCAGTCATATAACCATAATCATTTCTCAATCGATGAATTCTATTCATTGGTGATTTATGAAAATACATAGGTAAATAATATGTAAATAAAGTTATACTTTATAATGAGCTCTCTGCACATAAAGTGCTCAAGAGAGCTAATTATAAAGCTAAACCAGATTCACCGTTCACTGTATGAAGATTATGGTGAACCGTATTTTTGACAATAAGGCTCTTCGTGGCTGCAAGGTCCGCATGTCCAATGGGTCCAAAGATTTTTTTTTACTAGCCCAGTGTGCTAACCGCTCTGCCATCGACCCATCTGAATTCCCTCGGACATCGTTGTAGAGTATTTTTTTATTCGATTTTACACACAATTTCAATTAAAAAAAGTACTTACCTAACCTCAACTTTGAAAAAGTACAAATCTTATCATAGAAAAGATCTCATCCAATTCTACATTTTAATTTCATATAATATAATAAGTCGGATTGCTTCCTTGAAATATAATACCAGAGTGAAGCCCCGATGTCGCTCTCCCGTCAACTTTGATTTTTTTCCTTCGGAGAGAGGAGAGATTCTAGATTAAATTTAACAAAAGTTCTACAAATTCTTAATTCAGTTACAAATGCCAATCTGTCATTTGAAAATAGGGGAAAGGAAGAATAATGGAAAAAATAAATTATCTGTCACTTGAAGGTAATTTTTCTGCGCCATAATTGACTCTGTGTGTGGGGGGAGGGGGGAGCTATGTAACAATATTTTGATTAATGATAATAACATTTGACCGACCCGCCTCAAATATTTAAATACCAACTGTCACAAAGAATTTCAAATTCATGAACCGTTCAAATTAATGTTTCAATTCTGATTTGATTACTAGTATGGTGTCAGTCGAATCAGCAACCATTTAACTGTTTAAATTGAAATATTATATTAGGTTGGTTGAAAGAGATTTCTTAATGGCAAAAAACCCGCCTATGTACACTTAATTGTATGTATGTAATTAAAAAAATTAACAAATTTGTTTAAAATATATAAATTTTGATCACTTTATGGCCCGAGATATCAGTTGGCCCTTAAATCGTTGGCTTTAGTAATCCAAGTTAAAAATTCAGGGAAGATTAAATTGCATTCGGGTATTTCAGTGCAAAATGAAACGTCAGTTACGTAATCTTCAACTATAGATATATTTTACGTTTTTCTATGGTTATTGTCTATAACGCATCTGTCAAATTGTAATAACCTTAAATGATACGTGACGCGAAGCTGTGACTAAATATTATTTTATTATTATAACAACACATTATTTTATTTGTTTCATTACACAGCATGTTACTTTTTCAATTTTTTATACCGATCGATATGTTTTTTTAATTAAAATCAAACATTGTAGTGAAAAAATGTCATTGAATATGTACTACGTACGTAGTAGATCAATGCAAAATGTATGTACATTTTACAGATGGATATGGAACTAAGTGATAATGGTAAAATAGTGTCTTATGTAGGAAATTTAAGAATACACATTATATACATAGAAACAGGATGGATCAATTTAAAAAGTGGGATGAAAAACATCGCAAAAATAAAGTTGCGTGCCTGATGTTTCATTATGGCTGACAGTTTATTTCGTTTGTTGTCAGGCAATACATCGTAATTATGTAAAAAATAAAATAAATATTAAATACATGAACCACTTCTATATCAAGTCTTTTATTTTAACAACAAAAATAAATCATGATTATAATTATTATGCATAGTTATTTGTAGTATAAAATGAAATAAAACATTAAAGCGTGCGGCGATTAGTACGCCACCTGGCGAAAAAGACTAGAAACAATACTTAACTCAAGATTAAGACACGCGATCCGCCAGAAACGTTGAGTTAAATATTTGTCGTTTAGTGACGTATTTAAGGGAAGATTAGGTACTGAAATACGCAATATTTTTGTTAAACTTGAGTTAAACTCCTAAGGGCCGACTGAAATACTGGGCCTATAATACCAAACGAAAAACCCAGCTTAGATGACCTATGTTTGATGCTTCTTTACAATCACTTATCACTTATTACTCATCACTACATCAAGGTGATATGAGAGTTATGAATTCGCAATTTTTAAGGTAATTTTTCTATTGCACACTGTCAACTAGTATCATGCTGAGATTGTATTCTGAAAGTTTCATCACAGTGTATCTGTGTGTGTGCGGTGTACTATTTATCTACGGCGTGTTTCTTCTACTTTATCGATTAAAGACTAAAGTACTCATTTGATTCTTTTCAAATTTTGCAAATTTATATACCTTATACTCGCTTAGACCTAAGATCACAGTTCAATATTTCAAAGTGACCCCAATCTCAGGAAACTTAAAATTTAATAATTTTATTTTCTAATTGCTAAACAGGCACATCATTTTAATTAGATGACAATGATGAATTATCAAGTTTTCATAATAAAGAATTTAAATAAAAAAATAATTTAACAAACTCATTTCATTAATACCTGCGCTGATTATTTTCCATAGAAAATTTCAAATCGGTTGGGTAATTTTGGAGATTATCGTGTACGAACATCGTGGATACGAGATTTTTATATATTATGATAGTAATTAATTAATACATGTCAGTGTTAATTCAATATTGTATAATACTAGTTGCATGTAACACATGAAATCCAACTGTCGATGGCGATAGTATGCATAATCAAAGAATACGTACCAAACTATAAACAACACAAATTAATAAATATTTGAAGATATTTTATTTTCTATATAATACATGTCGGTATGTTTGTCAGGATAGGATAGTATGGAGGTCAGTCTGTTTTTCCTACACAGAATATGAAAACAGCATGATGGTAAGTATGTATGTTTGGAGATTTAAGTATCAAACTATTAAGTCTTCTTACATATTGTGTATAGGCGACTACCATACAAATTGTATGAAGTGATGTCGTCACTAAATTCAATTTTTATAAAAATTGTTTAAAAAAAATTGAGATGTGCTAATACAATGTTCTTATTTTTATATAAAATTAAATTATCTAGTTGGAGTGTTTCGACTTTTTTCGATATTTTTAAAAAAAATGGAAATATAGACAGTTAAACTCATAAATTTATCATAAAAAAAATATTTTTCTTAATAAAAAATGTTTGAGAAACCCTGGATTTAAAAAAAAATTGAGATTTTGTATTTGTCTATCTTTATACCAATTTTCAGCGTTCTAACTTTTATGGTTTCTGAGATATATGGAAATATAAAGTAAAAATTCAAAAGTTGATAACCCCTGACTAAAACAAAAATTCACAAATATAACTGTATATATATATATTCTGAAAATTTGAGATCTATAAATTGAGCGGATCAAAAGTTATAAGGGGGGGGGGACACACCCACACACACACAGACACACACACACACACACACACAAAACTCACATAAAATGTTCTACTCCGAATTCTGAGTAAATCCATGTATGGGAACATATATGCTGCGAGGCCTCTAGTTGGTGTTATTGGTATGCAAAAAGTCCACTACACCACACAAAATTTTCCTTCGTACACGCATCTTGGCTTAATAATGTCAATTCATTAAGAGAATTGAATTCTCATGAACGAATCGACAGTTGGATTAATTTTTGACTATTGAACATTCTAATTCTAAAAACTTTTAGAAATCCTTTTTGCTTGTTATTTCGTCCAGGTAAAATATATGCACGTGTAACTTCTTCTCCGTGAAATTCTGTCTGAGTTTTATTCTGTCCTGTGTGTAATTTTCGCCGTGTAACTTTGTCCCGTGTAATTCTGTCCAGACAGCATCAATTTCATATTCAAAATAAAGTTGATACATTATGGCCCGATATTACAGTTGGCCCTCAACTCATTGAGTTTGTTAAACTCAACATTAATGTTAAGGGGAGATTGAATCCATTTCCGTATTACAGTGCAATATGACATGTCAGTTACTAAATCTTCAATTATAGACATACTTTACTTTTTTCTGTGGTTATTATCTGTCAAATTTTAAATAATCTCAAATAATACAAACTACAAAACGGGACGCTACGACTTGAAATACAGGTGTTTTATTATCCAACATGGTAAATTTTCTTTTTTTCACCAAAATAATGCTTTTAAATGCCCATGTTCGTTTCAATATGGCTGTCAGTTTGTTTTGTTGTGTGGCGCCACCGTCGATACAACTAACGCCTCTAGTGATAGAACACTGAAACTACACGCGTTGCCTAACAACGAGTCGAGAAATAATGAAAGTTAACTCACCTTTAAGTACTTAATCCGCCAGAAACGTTGAGTTAAATATTTATCATTTTTGTGAAGTATTTGAGGGAAGATTAGGCCTAAACGGACACTGTAATACACTATATTTTTGTAAAACTTGAGTTTAGCTCTTAAACTGAGACTAATACCGGCCCTATTACATATGTAGATGATTGAATTTTTTATTATCTGACTAACTACAATATTTTGAGTCGTTAAATTCGCCTACCTAAAATACGACCGAAGTGTATTCGGTACAAATAGTTATTTTTAAATAATCCTCCATTTGATTGCTTATAAATATTTATTTAAACTTCAGAAGATTAGTTGGCTGTTGTTGTTGTTTCCCGAGTATAGCCCTAATTCACTCAAAGTGTAGAGGTCAGAATCCGATGCGGTGGACTCGACTCTACTTCATAAGTTTGCCATTCCACTAAATTACGACTGGGGAAAATTACAACTGTGGACTTAATTTAACCGCGGGATTTTATTACTTTGCAGTTTGAAAATTTCCCAGCCAGTTTTAATGGGTTTCAAAACACGAAACTCGAATGTCTTTCCCGATTTCATTTCGCGATTAAAGCACAAGTAATATTATTGTAAGTACCTACCTATAAGTCGTGCATCCGGAGAAATTAACCGTTCATTCATTTTACAACATACTCTTTGATTCCATCAAAAATATCTCCCTTGGACATAGACGTGTTAATTTTAATTTAAATATCTGCTTTAAAAGTATGGCAATTAAGTGTCGCCTCTTTAATGTGTACGTTATGCCAGTATTGCTGTGAATCCAGGCACCTAAAAAAGGCTCAACAAAAAAAGCTACTTAGTGTTGAGAATAAATTTTTGCGACAGTTGTTGGGGATCAGGTGGTACCATTTCGTATCTAACGAAGTTGTACGAACTAGAACAACGCAGCAGCCAATCATCTCAGTCGTCCAGAACCGCAGAATGAGCCCGCTTGGCTATGAGCTTCGTATGTCCCCCGAGTGTGTTGATTATCCAAGACTTTTAACACTTCGGACGGGACGAGAAGACGAGGCAGGCCAAAACACACCATCAAGCGAGCATTCTCTGCAGATCTGCATGATGCTGGCTTAAGCTGGGATGAAGCTGTCCATCTGGCGCAAGATAGAGAGGCTTGGAAAAATTTCGTGGCGTCCACATGCTCCACACTGGGAGCGAACATGGATTAAGTAAGTTAGTAAGCATTAAAAGTAAAACTTTTCAATAAGTCCATTGGCTTATCAATTCATATGTAGTGATGAGCAAAAGTCTTGCAAGTCTTGCAGTCATGGTCTTGGTCTTGCATTTTTTGCAAGACCAAGACCAAGACCAAGACCACATACTTCACTGCAAGAACAAGACCAAGACCAGGTACGCAAGACCAAGACCAAGAACAAGACCATGCTTGCAAGACCAAGAGTCTTGCAAGACTTAAATGCAAGACTCTTGCGGTCTTACATTTTTTTCAATATGTTGACATATTACTCATAGAAATTGCATTGGAACGACAGTAAATGACTTATCCAACTGTCGATTCATTTAAGGGAATGAAATTCTCTTGAAGGAAGAGGCAGTTTAAATTCAAGATACGCGAGATTGTATGCAGGGTCTATATTTTTCACGGTGTTTCCAACTTTGAAGTCAAAAAACACCAACATAAAGGCTTCGCAGCATATATGTTCCATAGACGGATTTACTCAGAATTCGGAGTAGAACATTTCGTGAGTCTATGTGTGTGTGTGTGTGTGTGTGTGTGTGTGTCCGTCCCCCGTATTAACTTTTGATCCGCTCAATTCACAGAGCCGAAAATTTCAGAGTATATAAACAGTAATAGGCCTACAAAACTGTTATACTCAGAATTTTGAATTTTTGTTTCAGTCAGGAGTCATCAACTTTTGAATTTTCACTTTATTTTTCCATATATCTCAGAAAGCATAAAAGCTAGAACGCTGAAAATTGGTATGAATATAGACAAATACAAAATCTCAAATTTAATTATTCAAAAAAATTACAGAGTTTCTCAACTGTCGAGCAATCTATTCCTACGAATATAAAGAAATTTTGGTATTTTACAAAACAACAAAGAACTAACTCATTGATTTATCCTAGCCAGATGTACTATGGTAACAAGAGTAGGGACAATGTGCAAGGGATCGTTAACCTGTTTGCAGATTTCTTTAAATCTGTATATATCGAAGATCTGGATTCGACAGTTCCTTCGTACATCTCGTCTCAATTTCTAAATATCCCAAACTTTCTATTTACACCAGCTGACATTACAGCGAAAATAAATAAACTAGATTCCAACAAATCGGGAGGACCGGATAATATTCCTCCGGTATTTTTAAAGTCCTGTTCACTCGAAATGGCGGCACCCATATGCACACTTTTCAATCAATCTCTTTTCGAAGGAAGCTTCCCTTCACAATGGAAAATTAGTCACTTAACACCCATTTTCAAAAAAGGTGACAAAATGGACATATCGAATTACCGTCCTATCTGTATACAGTCGACTTTACCAAAAATGTTGGAAAGTCTAGTCCTGGATAAAATTATGTTTTTTGTAAAACCGATTATAACTCCAAATCAACACGGTTTTTTCTCTGGTAGATCAACTTTAACCAACTTAACTGAATATGAAAATTACCTTTCGAACTGTCTTGCTAACAAATTTCAAGTAGACTCCATCTACACAGACTTTAGCAAGGCTTTTGACAAGGTATCTCACCAAATTTTAATATTCAAAATGAAACAGATGGGAATTAATGGCAAATTACTTAATTGGTTCTCATCTTACCTTTGCAATAGATTGTTGTATGTTAAAATTTGCTCTGTTGAATCGTATCAGTTTAAAGCTACCAGCGGGGTACCTCAGGGATCCCACATAGGTCCCCTATTGTTTATTCTATTTATAAACGATATCATAAATATTTTCGACGATGTAAAGGTTCTTCTTTTTGCTGACGATTTAAAACTTTTCCGGAAGATCAAAGATTTGAATGACTGTTTGATATTACAGCGAAATCTGGATACTTTGTATGATTGGTGCCTTTCTAATAAGTTGAATCTGAATATTAACAAATGTCAAGTTATTTCATTTTATAAAATTAAATCACCGATTCTTAATAAATATACATTGAACAACAATGTTCTACTTAGAACAGCTGAAGTGAAAGATCTTGGGGTGACATTTGATACAAAACTCTCGTTTATAAAACACATCAACAACATTCATGACAGAGCTCTACAGATGCTTGGATTTGTATTGCGAGTATCAAATGCTTTCACTAATATTTTTACTTTGTCTTTATTATATAAAACTCTTGTTAGAAGCCACCTTGAATATAATTCCACTGTTTGGTCTCCTTGTTATTCTATTCATATTAATACTTTGGAAAAAGTTCAGAGAAAATTTCTTAGGTTTATTAATTTTAAACTTGGAATACCGATTGATTATATAAATTATAACAGTCTTATGAAGCTAACCAATTTATTGCCACTGTCACAGAGAAGAATTTTAGCAGATCTGTTATTTTTATTTAAAATATTAAACTCGCATACTGACACCCCTTACTTGCTCAGTGCTATAAATTTGCGGGTGCCGTCCCTGGTCACACGAAGTACCGCGCCATTTTATTGTCATACTAACACTAGCGTATACCGGGCTAATTCAACCTTGCAAAGAATGCATAGTTTGGGGAACCAGTATGCACAATACACAGATATATTTAATGACTCGATCGGCATCTATAGAAGTTGCCTATACACTGCACTTGTTAATGAGACCAAACATTAGATTATTTTGTCGGTTTTTAAACTACTTTTCTCATTTCTTTTTTCCTGTATTAATTTTTGCATGTATGTTTACTTTTTTTTCATATTTTTAACATGTTCTTCATTGTTTATTTACATATTTTTGCATGCTTTTTGTTTATTTTTTACATATTTTTTACATATTTGTTACATGATTTTCATTATTTTTTACATGTATTTTGTTTATTTTTTTTACATATTTTTACATGTTTTTTGTTTATTTTTTTACATATTTTTGAATGTTTCTCGCATGTTTTTTTTTACATATTTTTTTTTAAATGTTTTTCATTATTTTTTACATATTTTTTTTTTAAATGTGTTTCATTATTTTTTACATATTTTTACATGTTTTCACCTTTTTTATATTGTTATTCATTTTTTATTTTCGTTTTGTATATTTGTTTGTTTTTATTTGTTTTTTTTAAATTCTGTTGTTTTTAATATATTATGTATACTTGTATGTGTAAAAGGTTATCAAACCGTAAATTGAAATTAAAAAATAAATAAATAAATAAATATTTTTTATGACAAATTTATGTGTTTAACTGCCTATATTTCCATAATTTTTAAAAATATCGCAAAAAGCCGAAACACCTCAACTAGAAATTTTAATTTTCTATAAAAAATATTAGCATTGTAGTTTTACATCTCCATTTTTTTTTAACAATTTTTATAAAAATTTACGACATCGCTTCATACAATTTGTATGGCAGTCGCCTATACACAATATGTAAGAAGACTTAATAGTTTGATACTTAAATCTCCAAACATACATACATACCATCATGCTGGTTTCATATTCCGGGTAGGAAAAAGGACTGACCTCCACACTATCCTATATTGACATACATACCTACATGTGTTGTATAGAAAACAAAATATTTTAAAATATTCAATAATTTTGATTTTTGGGTTTATAGTTTGGTAGGTACTTATTCTTCAACTATACATAGGTACTATCGCTATCGACAGTTGGATCTCATGTGTTACATGCAACTAGTAGTATGGTTTAAAATAACATACAAAGATCGAATTTTATGACATCATTTTATAAAAATGGTATAAAAATAATTTATAATTTAAATAATTTTGTTTCATTGTTAAATGAATTCATAATAATAAATAGGTGTAGTTACCAAAATGTAATTTCTAGGTAGGTACTTCTTTAAGAATGAAATTTACATATCGGTTTAAAATACAAATATTTTTTATACTATGAACACGTGCGTGTATACACAGGAAGTCAACATCTCAGATTCAAATTGTCTCATATTACGTTTACGTGATGCAAAAATAACTCTTATCATTACTAGCGCAAATGTCATATTTGACCGCGGTGTGTAAAAGAATAAAATAATATTATTCTTCGAGACAATAATTTTGGCCGATGTAAACAAACGTACTCAGAGGCGTTGCAAGTGTAGGTACTTTACCTTGTGCATAAAGTAAATACAATTAATTATTTTATTTAATGTTTTCCAAATTTCGATTTGTTCAAGAGAATTTATTTCTATTAACAGACCGATAAAAGTTTCAATCGAAGATGTGCGAGATATGTATGCCAGATCTATATTTTTCATGGTTTTTTCAACTTTGAAAATACCATTCCTATGGAGCACGTTACAACTATTTAATTTTAATACGAATAATACTGCCGAAGGCCATTTACAATTACAATTATACACAATACAAATAAAAATATTCATCACAGTCAATTAGAAAAACAATGTACCTATGTACCTATTTATTTTATCCTATACCTGTACCTATTTATTTTATCGATTGAATGAATATGCAAACAAAGCATTAAATATACATATAAGGGACACACACAGACACACTAAGCTTCTAAGTTGGTGTTTTTTGACTTCAAAGTTTAAAAAAACATGAAAGATATAGACCTGGCATAAAATTCTCTTAATACTGACGATTCATTAAGATAAATAAATTCTCTTGAACGTGTCGACAGTTGAAATATTATGTATCTATGTATATATGGGTATGTATGTATGCATGTATATATTTTTAAGTGTTTAGATTTTCTTATTAGTATGAATACCTAAATTTTGTATTTTTGTAAAGTAATCCTTTCAGAATACAATCTCACCATGATACTAGTTAATAATCTGCAATAAAAAGAATACCCTTAAAAATTTCAAATTCATAACTCCGCACTATATCACCTTCGGGGGTAGTGGAGGGTAAAAATATTTCACATCAAACCATTGATTTTTTACGTTCATATTGCCAATGTCAAACGCAGTGGTTCAACCATGTTAAGTAAAAATACATAATATCTACTGTGAAACAATATTTAATAAACAGTATGTAAGTACTTAAGGCAAACAACACGTACCTACTCTAATGATGTATTTGTAAAAGAATGTAATTTAATTAATATTATATAGGGTACCAATAGAAGAGGGTACCTACATATGTATATACATACATAAGCAATATAGAGGTATACTCTTTGACAAAAAGAAGCTCAATGACTTTCAAACTTAAAAATCTAATGAATTACGTATGATTGTTTGACCATTGGATGATCACTAGTAGGTACATACAAATTTAAGAAATCTTTGTATGAAGTTAGATTGAAAAAGCCAATTTTCTAAAAGCATAACATTTATTCCACTTTTAATAATAGATGCACATTATTTTAATTAAACAATAAAAAATGATTAATTAAATTTACCATACAAGGAAATAAAATAAAATCAATTATTAATAAAAAAAAACACGGCACTCGGCTCTGAACGAGCGGTATGTATGTATGTCAAAGAAAGGATTAGTACTTCTCTTGTGTTACGCCGCCGTTAGACAAACATAACATTTATGATTGTATCATAAAAGTATATATTTGCATGATTTTGCACGAAATAAGACATTTTGAATCTGGCACGGTTCATATTTTAACATCCTGTGTAGGACGTAGGTATATGTTTCTGTGCGAGTTTTGACATGAAATAATATTATACCTACATAAATATCTATCATTCAAGTAAGTTGGAAGGTATATTCATTATTTCACGAGTTGCATGTAACACATGAGACACAATTTAAGAGTACGTATCAAACTAAAAACACACATTAATAAATATTTTAATTTTTTTTTATTTTCCAACAACAACTGTCGATTTGTTTAAGGGAATTTATTCTCTTAACATATCAAGCGATGATACGCGAGATTTGTATGCCAGGTCTATATTTTTCGTGTTTTTTTCAACTTTGGAGTAAAAAAAGTCAACTTAGAGGCTACTCAGCATATATGTTATATAAATAGATTATTATTAGATGGGTCGATGGCAGAGCGGTTAGCGTGCTGGGCTAGTAATCCAGTGGTTGTCAGTTCGAATCCTGCCTTGAACGTTTTCTTTCACCTATAGCATAAGCATTTATGCTTATTTTAGGGAAAGTAGGAAGATACATATATATGTACTTGTTTAGCAAGTACATATTCATTTTGTATGTAATGTTTTTTAACATTTTTTATAAAAATTGAATTTAGTGACGACATCTTTTCATACAATTTGTAAGGCATCTCAAAATTTAACAATTATTGTAATAAAATAGTTTAGTGACGACATTTCATAAAAATTGTGTGGCAGTGACCTATACACAATATATTATAAGGCAATGAAATATAGGTAATATCATTGATCTAAGGTGACTAAATAGTTTGATACTTAATCTTCAAAATAAATACATACCATCAAACTGTTTTCATATTCTGGGTAAGAAGGAAGGACTGACCTCTCCATACTACCCTATCTTGACATACATACCTACATGTTTTGTATAGAGTACAAAATATCTTAAAATATTCAATTGTTTGTATTTAGGGATTTCTATTTCTGTGCGTATTCTTTAACTAAACATACCATCGCATGTCTGATAGTTTCCTTGTATTTATTTGTATATTATTATAATTTTAGGGAGAGGACTTATATAATTATTGGCATCAATGTTCATGACTAGAAAAATATGTTGTTAGATATTTTCATAAGAATAATCTTTGAAAGATTTATTATATTCAGACAATGATTTTAGTTTTGATTCACTTCAGCTTATACATCGACGTTATGGATCTTAAATTCTTCAACATGTTTGTATTTCATTTTTTATTTTTATAACTATAATAACAACATTATATGAAAAGTTATAAAAATACAGAAATTTCAAGACGACATATAAACGATATTTCATAGTTTGGTGATTTTTTTTTCCAAAAATTGTAATAATTTGATCTTAGATTATATATGTTTGATAGGTACCTAAAATTATATAACATGTTTACTCTAAGGAAAATTTAGGTTTTATTAAAAAAAATCGAATATGTACCTACTTTACCTACTCATAAAAGTGCAAGACTTGCAAGACTCTTGCTGCAAGACCAAGACCAAGACTATGTATGCAAGACCAAGACCAAGACCAAGACCAAGACTATACTTGTAAACGCAAGACCAAGACCAAGACCGCGGGTGCAAGACCAAGACCAAGACCAAGACCACCCCGGTCTTGGTCTTGGTCTTGCATTTGCTCATCACTATTCATATGGATTTGTTATGAAGACTTAATTAATAAAAGACTTATTTATTACAATATATTTATTACAGAACTATTAAAATACCATCACGCCATGAAAACTAAGCGTCTTACATCCATTGAAGTAAAACAGTTCATGGGCTCTATTGAAAAAGCAAAACAACAAATAAACAAGGGGGTTGTAGCCAACGCTATACTCCTCACTACCAAGTCACTCTACAAAATATGGAAATTTTGCAGATTCCGTCTCTATTTATTCATTAATTTATTATTTTATTTTTATATGATATGTTTATTACATTAAGTATTGATTTACATTAGAGTGAAGACAAAATGGGATAAATTAAACGATATTACATTGTTTACATAGAATTTGAAATATTGTCTATTTAAACAATAGAAGAATATAGGGCAGACATTTTGAATCTTTCAATGTGTCCAAGGAAATCAGAGCAATATAACTTCACATAACTTAAAATGGCTGTAGAGAATGATGGGGCCCGTAAAACAATTACGCTCGGGAGCCCATTCCAGACGAATAATACGCCACTGTACGCGAAGCACGCGTGTTTTTTATTGTAGTCCAAATGAAAAACGTGTCTAATAAAATCCGGGCGAAGGTTGTTCACACCTGCAAGTATGAATGTTCGTATGTGCAGTAGATATACACACTCGAGTATATAATATGCAGGGGAGATAATTTAAGTTTTGCATGCAGTCTACGTCGTAAAACTTTATGCATTTTTTCCGGATCGAATTAATACGAACCCTTCACCGAAGGTATACTAATATTATGACAACTATGAATAATCGACCCTCACTATTGACAGGTATTGTCAATGACGGGCCCGGTAATTTATATTTTTTTATTATTTAAATAACCAAGTTCTGTGGTCTTTTATACGCATTGTGCTATTTCAAAATAAATATTACAAAAAAATGAGGCACAGGCTTGGAATAGTCATTAAACTCACTTCTAGTATAATTATTGTCAGGTGTCCGGTATGAGCCAGGTAATCGAAAATACAAAAGGCAACAATAACATGTCACATAGTTCAGCAATAGAGTATATCGAGGGAGATCGCGGTCCACTTCCACGCCGGCGACGCTATAATAGAGCCCATTGGCTCTGTTCACCACCGGACGCAGCCGCAACATCGGACAAACACAAAATATCCACCATCCATCGGGTTCAACCACTGCCCCCGAGAATCCAACCTCACACGTCAGGGCCTCCGATTGGTCTCAAAATCGGCCGATCAGCAATAGAGTATAGTGCCCTTTAAGGTGAGACGAGACTGGTGTTTGTGAATACAAGCATGTGTAGTGCTTCTTTTTACAAGGCTCCGAACACCTGTCGCTGGTGACTCCACACCGTGGGATATGCCGTGATGGTATGACTGATTTTAGAAATTGCTGGAAAGCACTGATGTTATCATTTTTATAATAGGTAGGTACTAATTAAAATAATTTTGTGTTATATCCAATATTTCATTAATTTTCATTAGAACGCTTTCACGATATTTTCACAATGTAAAAGCGTATTTTTTACATATTTTTTTTCAATTAAGTTCGAAGTCCGTATACAATAAAAATAATGTGCATTGAATTCAGGGATTGTCAACCTTTCATGAAGGAAAACATGTACATTTACTGTGTAGTGGAGAGTTTATTTATTTATTTATTTTTGAAGGTTACATGCAGTTTTTTAATGTAAACATAAATTTTCAAAATGAATTAATAAATACAAAAACCAAGATTGTAACGCCAATTTCTATGATACAGTCATACAATAAAAATATATAACTATATGTAATACACAATAATATATAATTATATACCCATAACATATTTATATTTGTATTAAAAAAACAAGATATTTTTTAACATAACCCGCTGATTTTATATATTTTTTTAATTTTTAACTGTTGAAAGTGTTATTTTTTAATTATTGAACAAGATATATTTACATGGTAACGATCGCTCAGAACAAAGTGAATCCTTGGAAAAGTCGGCTGAATTATTTTACGATTTCTCTTCATGTTGAAATCCCCTGAAATAGAGGGTAAATTGATATTATTTATAAGGAGTATGAATCAGTTACATGTCGTGCATTTTAAACACTTATTTTGACATGAGCTCCTGTACTGAAAGCACGTGTATATTATTTAGTTTAAAATAATTAGGTATATCAAGTTAATGTCAAACAATTTGTCAAAAAATGTATGTACTGCGACAAATACAGCTCAATAACCAAGTACAATAATTTTACGTTGGTATAGTTCACCAAGTAAAAGAATGCGGGTGATTTCACCTGCGCACAAACATAATTTAAGTACATGGATAAACTTTGATTTGAATCAGCCAATAAAATCAGTTGACGTTCGAAGCTGTGCAGGGTATTGTGTGTTACATACTTTCGCCTTAAATTTGCAGGCATGCTGTATAAAAACTGCGTTCTCTAATTTGTCGAGTTCTACTATATTTCGTTGAGTAATTTATACATGTTGGCATATTGAAAAAAATGGTATTCAACGAAGTTATTAGTAGATACCCTTTAATTAAAGAGAGATTAATGTACAAAAAAATTAAAGTAAATAAGTACAAACAAATAAAAGTATAAAAGTACAAAAATTTGAAAGGATGTGATTAGAGTAAAAAAAACCTTACTATGATGGGCACTTTTTAAAAGAGTCATCTCTGGAAAAATAAAATATAATCCTCTCCAAAACACTTCTGACAATCACGGCATATAGTAACCAGCTACAGGTTTGCGGGTATGCTTAACCTTATTTAATAAAATACGACACATGCATTGTTCCCCTCACACCAGTCTCGTCAATTTATAATGGGTGATGAACCTCATTGTTCAACTCTTACGGGACTTTTATTCTTCGTACCATATCAGGTCTCCCCGACCGAAGTCGACGATCACTGTCGATGTGAGAAGGCATATCTGTCTGCCGCAGTCTGGAACAATTCACCGACATCTCTTAGAATCACTGGACTAAGAATACTTATTAAATGGAATAAACATTTTCTTAAAATCTGAATACAACATTGGTTGAGATAGACAGCACAAAACAAAGCTATCAGTGACGATGGAACGATAATGAATCATTAAAAGGCGTTACAACTACAAATCCTAAATGTACCTACTTATTATCACATAACAGTTTTGACAGAAATATCATTGCCTAACGCACAGTCCCACAAAATTGGAAACCAAACTCTTGAGTAAGGGAATGCTTAATGTGCTCTGCCAGCAGAAACAGCTTAATTCCTCATTTGCTAAGCCACTCACGAAACAGCATTTCCAAATGGTAATTCTATGCAGCGTGATTAGAGCGAATAATAATAGTAATAATAATAACATCGAGCTCGAGGGCGAGTATTTCGAAATGTAGCGATTAGAAACGCCTTTCACAGAAAATGCGGTATCAAAAACATGAATTTTATCGCTAAACACATTTGGACATGCGATCAGATCCCACACGAATTTGGCTCAATTTATTAAGATTATAATTTCGAAAACGCTGTTTTAAACAAACATCACTAATTCGAACATTTCTTCGCAGATATTTAAAGCGTTAAAACAAAAATATTTAGGGGGGACAAAATAGTACGGAATAGTTAAGTTGTATTCATACATTATTCATAAAAAGGTTGGTACCTAATAGAGTTAACGAATTAAGTACGTAAATAAAAAAATGTGTCATGCTTTATTTTATTGTGTTATGCGTATCCGCAAACCTGTCGCTGGTTACCCAACATGGTGAAGTATCCCGTGATTATATTAACGAGGTCAACTTTATTTATATGCAGATGATTTTCAAGTTTTTTTTTCGTTAATATTACCGTTCATTAACGTATAAACAAGTAAAGAATGTAGGATAAAGAAATATGTTATTAATAGAATGAAAGTGAACACATTGAGATGGTTTTGCCACATGGGGAGAATGAATGAGGAACGCCTGACGAAGAAAATATACATTGCGGACAGGAATGGATCAGAGGTCGGGGCCGCCCAAGGAAAGGATGGCACGTCTATGTGAACGGTATTTTGAAAGACGGAAATAATAATGCGTTTTGAGTTTTTTTCTGAACGAAGATATATTTTCGGTTTGTCTGAGGGTGTGTGGGAGCTTATTCCATGCATTTGGTCCTGCCACAGCAAATGCACGATCACCGAAATTAGTTGTGTGCACCCTGTTTATTTCAACTAATTTCCCAACCATGGATGAAGAGGCAGAACGAAGTGATGATTGTCTGTCATTTATTAAAAGCGGAATGCACAGTTCGGAGAGGTAAGTAGGAGCCATACCACCAAGTGCTTTAAAGATTATGAGACAGAGCATATATTCAATTCTTTCGGGGACTTTAAGCCAATGTAGATTGCGAAGATGGTGAGAGATGTGAGAAAATTTGGAGGCTGCAGTGATGAGTCTGGCTGCAGCATTGAAAACTGACTGAATTTTATTAATTTCTTTCTTTGGTAAATTCGCATATATACCGTTACAATAATCCAAACGGGAGACAACAAAGGCGCTTACCAAAGATTTCATGGCTTCAATTGGGATACTCCTTCGGATTGACTTTAAACGTCTTAGTTGAAAGAAAGCAGAAGAAGGAAATGTTAGAATCGTGAAAAACAGACGAACATGCATAAGACGATGTATGAATGTCGACGAGGTTTCGAATGTGTGTCAAGATAGAAATAAGTGGCGTTCGGTTCTCTCTGCCTACCCCGCGAGGGACATGGCGTAATGGTATGTATGTATTATTTTATTTTATTTATTAGGCAATTCACACAATATTGTATGATTTGTGCCATAAATGTATTCACAGAACACTCAAACTTAAATATAAACAAGACATACACTATGAACAGTATCAAATAAAAGAAAGTCACTTAACACTAAAAATAAACATAAAATATCAAAGAGTACATTACAGAAGGATATTATTTTTAACAATAAATTTTATTAGCTTACGATACACATTATTTTTTTTGAGAGCTAGGAGGTGAGCAACATTAAAAGGTCTAGAGATTTCACTAAATTCGTTGTAAAGATTACCAGAAGACTGGATTGGGCACGAAAAGAACAGATGATCCAACGTTTGGTATGTATGTAATAGATGTCGAACGTATGTAGGTAGGTACAACAATATCTATTAAATCCGATCCACAAAACTGCATTTCTGTTCAGAAAGTGCATCATTTAACATGACTGAAATAGTCAAACTTGCTCCATAAATTGAATAACAAAGCTTTGTTTACGAAACAATTTCTCAATAGATGTCGTCACAAAAAAGGTTCTCCTTCATTTCATAGATGACGATGTTGTTTTTAGCTTATTTTCAAACGAAAGGTTTTCATGATTAACATTATGTAAAACTTTTAAAAATTGGATTAATAAAGAACTCAATAAAATGGCATAATTGATAAACGTCGCGCAAGAGGATGAAGTGGTCGCGAAAACCTGCCAATGACAGGTCGTATGCCTTGTAGGTGCCTTGAGTTCCTGGTTCTCCTATAATATTTCAACTTCGTCTTTATTTCAATGTTAATAATCTGTCATAAAAAAAGCTAGAGCTAAAATCTAATATTCCCATACTCAAATCCAATCATTCTTTTTTACTATTTTTTTCATTGAATTATTTAAAAGTGATCGTATACATTATATAAACGTAATATGCAAACTATTTGTTAATTCTCTTGTTTTTATTTCTCTCATCTAATTCATTTCTCTTTTTGTTGATATTAAATCATTTCAATGCTTTTCTTCATCATCTTTATTTTTATGTTTTCTTCTTATAAATAAATATCAGACACACTGTGATAAGTGATTGGTTTTTATTTATTTATTTACATTCAAAAACAGTTCAAAGCAATGATAAGAAAACAAAAGGATAAAGAGAGGAAGAGCAGATGAAGAAGAAATCAGGTATTAACAGATAATTTTTTTGCTTTAGCCTTTTTTGAATATGTTCAATGAGATAGCCGACGTCAGTTCTTGGACAATTCCATAGCCTTGCTTATTGTACTTCAAATATGTAACTTGTGTAACTTCTATAACTTATTTTTTTTTATTAACTTATGTACTTAACTATTTTTTCTTCTTCTTTTTTTACTTAACTTTTGTAACCGAATTTTCTCTTATTTATGTAACTCTTGTGTAACTTACGTGTGTGATTGAATATGAGCTCATGTTATTTTGTGTGCATCCATAATTGGACGTCCAGCACTCATAATAATATCCAATATTATTTTATTTTTATGAAAATTGTAATCTGGATGTCTGTCGATGTACCCTTTTTAATAAAATAAAATAGGTACCTAAATAAAATAAATAAATGAAGAGCAAACCAATTCGGTACTATGAATTGGAATAGATAGTAAAGTACGTTCTTGACATTTTTATGATGTAGCTAATATTAGATAAAAACATAAACTAAACTATCAGGTGGCGTAGAAAAATAACAGTTTAAAAACGTTTGATGGTCCATTCTCAGAATCGTTATAACAAGTTGTTAGATGAAGGTGAGGTGTAGTAAGAGATAGCAATAAAAAACATAGATTGTTCACAAACAGACGCAGTCGTTAACTTTCCAACTGCCATACTACAACTTTATCTACCATCGTTCCTGTCTCATCTTTATAGCAATCTCGGTGCACGTACAAGGATGAACATTCCTCAATTATATTTTCCGTTGACCTTGGAAAGCTTAAAGGAACAAAAAACAATTTGTTTGAGTATGCGCATTACTTGATTTACCGAATCGAATGTTATGAGGACAACAAAAACATGAATAAAAAAAACATGTGTACAATAATGAGAAAAAATACTGATTTGAAATTAGGATTTTGTAAAAAAAACATAATTTAGGGTTTTTTTAACGGAACTCTGTATTTTTTTTATCTTTCTTAAGTATAGGTACTCACTGGACTAAAATTTTCATTATATATACAATTTTTGCTCATTTGAGTTTTAACGTTTTTTTGTTTTATCGTGTACAAAAGTAATTTTATATACTCCTCACTTCCCCAAGGGGATTTATTGGGGAGATTGAATTCAGAATTTTTAAGGTTATTTTTTTTAATTGCAAATTGTCAACTAGAATCATGCTGATATTGTATTTTGAAAGTTTCATCACAATACTATATACGGCGTGTTTGTTCTACTTAATCGATTATAGACTAAAGTACTCATTCGATTCATTTCAAGTATTGTAAATTTGTAAATCAAATACTCGCTTAGACCATTAGATTTTATAGGATATCTGATTAGCGCTTTTCATTTTTTTTTACTGTCAAATATTTCAATGTGACCCCAACCTCAGGAAACTAAAACAAATGTTTTTTTTTTATCTTGAAATCACTAAAAAGATATTTAGAGGTTTTGTTTATTACTATGTTTTAAATATTAATTGACTATATGAAGGTATACAAAGAAGAGATACAAAGGAAAACATTACTATTTCATTGAGTATAATTAATTATTTTCTCATTCATATTAATATAAACATATATTTGAACATTATATCCAAAAATATGCTGTGAGGCACCGGCTTAGAATAGTGCTTCCACACTATTCTATTGTTGTTTTCAAGTGTCACGTCAGAGCCGGGTAATTGAAAATACAACAGGCAACAATTGAACAATAACATCTCACATAGTTCAGCAATGAGGTTCACCACCCATTCTGAATGTATTGCCTTTTTAGGTGAGACGAGACTGGTGTGTGGGTATACACAGATGTGTTGTGCTCCCTATTATAAGGCAATGCACATCCGCACACCTTTCACTGGTTACCCCACATTGTGGGATATGCTGTGATGGTATGAATGAATATATGAAGGTTTTACTAAGCGTGTTCAATAATTGATTTAAGATTTTCAACAAACAACTCCCTCTAAATATTATTTCATCTCAAATACAAAGGAATGTTTTGGATCAACTGAATGAAAGAGATAACTTACTGAAATCCACGATTTTATTCACAAACAACAATCTTTGGTTTAATTTATTAATTTATAATAAGTTTTTATACTTTCACACGGTTGATAAATATCGATTGACGCAGTACTCTGACAGTTCGATAGAGCAATGGCGGGCGAAGGAAAAAACGACTATTTATATTTTTATGGTTATTCTGGAATGTTCCATAGAAGAGTGTTGCCACGTTTTTAATATTTTCGCTATGAATTTTAGCAAGTCACCACAGATACATCACTTTTATAAAAATATAAATAAAATTGGAGAATTATCAAGTTTTCATTATAAAATATTTAAATGAAAAATTATTTGATGGACTCATTTCATGAAAATGCTGAATATTTTCGATACGAATTTGAATGCTTTGTCGTTTTCCTTTTGTTTTCAATACATGTTTTAATGTATGTTTGTAAAATGCAGTTTATGCCATAAATGATTAAATAAATAATTGAATTAATTAATTAATATTTTGCACAGCCCTAATGCGGATTTATCGATAAAATAAGGTGTTGGTAAATCGGGAAAAGTTGGAATCGGATAACGAGCCGTGATTGGTCGGAAACTTCCGCCAAACCATTAATCGACACAAAGATATATATCTACCTATAGTACAGAATAGTATAGTATAATATAATGTTGTAATTGAATGGAGGGAATCGAAATACGTGCAGCGGGAAAAATGGCCATAATCGGATACTATTCCCAAAAAAAGAAGATGAAATACGAACAAATTATTTTCGGGTGAAAGTTATGAACTAGTTTAGGGGGTTATTATTGGATATTATCTAAACTAGTGATGGGCGCGGCGAGAATCGGTATTGCAGTCTTGATTTTTATTTTGTAAAAAATCAAGAATTGCTAATTATTATAAGTGAGACCTCACTTCAAGAACATTTTCGATTCTCAGCTAGTCGAGTGAATCCTGGAAATGGTAGAAGTCACACGAAAGCAGAATAAATGCAGTAGAAATGAGATCGCTAGGAAGAATCTGTTATAGAACGATGTATGACAGGGCCAGAAATGTGGACAAAAGGAAAGATTCGGGTTCAATCATAATATATTGAATTTTTATATCTCATAACGACTACTTATCATCAGGAGATATTAATTATTTTATTTAACTAATATTAACTACACCAACATACATCATTAACTAGGCATTTTTCTATGTTTTTTTTAAATAAATTTTTGGCGTCCACCCATTTTTCTATGGTTCTGAAATGAAATATCGCGTCAGAGGTTGGATCGATGACAGGTATTATGACGGACATTGGGACCGGCAGGGCTAATCATGAAGTTGATTAAGCTAAGTTTAAAATCAGATTCAGACTTCAGAAATCTTTGACGTTATAATTAATTGATCAAATATTTTAATTTGTACAAAAATTAATGACAATATCATACTAGACTATCATCTTAACAGTTTGTTTTTATTCAATGTAGATTAAGATTAATATCAGATTATGATCGTGTGCTGATTTATACATTTCAAAGATTAATTCAAGATGAGAACGCAATAAGTATATGTCATGAGTAACACCTTGTTTAATCTATTTTGTGTGAGCTATATTTCATACGATGTTTGTTGAGGTGGTGATTGTGAGTGCATAATACTGAGATTGTGTGTCTATTTAATGTGTAACGGGAACTATCACCTGGTTCATAATTGCTTAGATTTATTGTCGCTAAAAATTGTAAACTGCTAGCCCTAGACCAGGATTTCCTAGTTGGGCAGAAGTAATCTACTTTTTGTTGTCATTGTGAATATGGTGTGATTAAAAATAAATAAATAGATGAGTGGTGGCAGATCGGTTAAAGCGCTCGATTAGTAATCCAGTGGTTGCGAGTTCGAATCGTCCCACGATCGATTTTGTTCATCTTATAGCACAAATATATAAAGATTAATTTAGGAGATGTACGAGAATGTCTATAAACCTACTTATTACATGGATATTTTTTTATATAAATAATAAAATAAATTGGGATAATTTTTATGGCGCCGTTTTTGTGATAACCTCACCTCAAGGGCGCTTTGAATATAACTATTACAGGTTTTTGTAAGACTCGCGGAAGAAGTGAGTTTTCAGGTGTTTCCTGAATAGTGCTAAGTTTTCGATTTGCCTCAGTTCAGGTGGTAGTTTATTCCACGAGGCTGGTCCAGCCACAGCAAAAGCACGATCACCGAAGGATGTAACATATAACAACATATATTCAAAAAACACAATCACAAGGTACAGAAAATGATACACGATAAAAAAAATATTGCTTTTTACCAGAGTGCAAGCATTTGTATGTAAAAACATATTCATTCTTTTGAAAACAAATGTTTTTTTTGTTAGTTTAGTCTAGATTATTCTTAACAGATTATGAGACACAAATGTCGTCATCATACTGTAGCAGTAGTCAGACTGGACTACGAGAAACTTCAATCTGTTTTCAATGCTAATGCCAGATCGATATGCTCATCAAAGTTGGATCGTATTACTCCACTACTAAAGATCTGCACCAGCTACGTTTTCCGGATGATATTTTTTCAAAGACTGTTGAATAAAGCGCGGCGAATAGAAAAGCATCGTCATACATAACGGAAATATGTATACCACAGCAGTTTACAAACCGGAGGACAAGGCTGAGCTGGGCTTTATAACAAGACTCTTTTATTCATTATTTGTTAAACCGCCGATATATTATAAAAAAGACTCTTTTGTCCATCACTTTTAAACCGCTGAGCTATTATATTAAAAAGACTATTTTGCTCGTCACTAGTAAAACCAATGGCAAGCGGAAGAATTACCCATCTAATCGCAGGAAGTTCAATGATTATTGCTATTGTTATTATTGATATATAAATCACATATAAAGGTAATAATAGCACATTTCCGCGATATTGACTTGAAGCCGACATAAAGGGGTTGAAAAATGTCCGTGAACATGTCGATAACACAGATGGCTATATAAAAGAAGAATGTACTGGATAGGTATGTACATATGTAGGTACCTCATACTGAAACTATTTGTTACCTATGTTACAGTGTCATTATCACAGAGTAAAGAATACACATACCTAGCTGACATAAGCTACGACTTTAGACTTTAGACTAAAGGCCAAACACATTCAATGTTCAACACATATGTATAAATTGGATATCAATGACATATTTATACAGGGTTACAGGTTTAGTCGTACAGAATATTAAAGGACGTTATTATTCAGGTCATTTCTGATGGATTTGATGCTAAATGTTAGGTCCGAAACTTAACCGTTATGGAGATACTGAATTTTAAAGATTTAAAAAAAAAAATCTGGCTATTTTATAATTTTTTTACGGATTAGAGGTCTTAGGGTCCGTTTTTTATGTATCTAGTTAGAGGGCATGTCAAATAATAAAAATGATTAACAAAAACTGAACCTACTACTAACAGCTTAAAAAGACAGCTCGACAACACTTAGAATTAAAGAATTATAACAAAGTGTTTTTAACTTTGAAGCGCTTTGTTTGAAAAAAAAATTATGGAACTTATTCTGCAAATAATTGTAAAAACTTCTACGTTTCTTTAGCTATTCAAAAAGCTATAACATTTGCTATTAAATAGTCAAACCATTGACCAAATAACATTTAGGGTAGTAGAGGGGACATTTTACTTCAAGGAAAAAGTAGCTAAAATACGTAAAAAAAACAACAAAAAAAACACAGCAATATTTTTATAATTCATGTTCGACATGGCCGCCGCTATTTCTTACACAAATTGTCATTCTTTTTCTTAAATTACTATTAAACATGAAATATAAAAATATTGCTCTGTTTTGTTTACGTATTTTAGCTACTTTTTCCTTGAAGTAAAATGTCCCCTCTACTACCTTAAATGTTATTTGGTCAATGGTTTGACTATTTAATAGCAAATGTTATAGCTTTTTGAATAGCTAAAGAAACGTAGAAAATTTTACAATTATTTGCAAAATAGGCATAATTTTTTTTTCAAACAAAGAGCTTCAAAGTTAAAAGCACTTTGTGATAATTCTTTAATTCTAACTCTTGTCGAGCTGTCTTTTCAAGCTGTTAGTAGTAGGTTCAGTTTTTGTTAATCATTTTCATTAATTGACATGCCCTCTAACTAGATACATAAAAAAACGGATCCTTAGACCTCTAATCCGTAAAAAAATAATAAAATAGCCATTTTTTTTTTTTTTTTTTAAATCTTTAAAATTCAATATCTCCATAACGGTTAAGTTTCGGACCTAACATTTAGCATCAAATCCATCAGAAATGACCTGAATAATAACTTCCTTTAATATTCTGTACGACTAAACCTGTAACCCTGTATACTTGTATTTATGTAGATAAAATTTTTTGATCGAAAGTTCTTGATGGAATTACATTAAAATTTCTTAAAATTTTTAATAAACATTAAAAATAAAAAACGTTTGTAACTTAAACGTTTATTAAGACTACAACCTACAACTGGTTTCGTGCTAAACACATTTTCAAGTAGAGACTTCTTGAAAATGTGCTTAGCACGAAACCTGTTGTAGGTTGTAGTCTAAATAAACAGTGGAATTATATTATTAAAGTTTTATTTTTTATTTTGAATGTTTATTAATTTTTTTAAGAAAATACCAGTATTTGTTTTCGAAATTTAAATCCCTTAATTAATGATGTCCATCTGGGAAGCATGTTTCAACGCAATGGACGTATAGATAAGGAGATCGAAAGAAAATTTATGACACCAAACAGAGTGAATGGAGCACTAAGACCAGTTATGAATGATCGCAACATATCAAAGGATGCTTAAGTTGCCATTCATAACGTAATCTTAGTGCCAACCTTGATGTATGCAAGTGAAACCTGAACATGGCAAAAGTCGCATGAAAGCAGAATAAATGCAGTTGAAATGAGATCGCTAGGAAGAATATGTAATAGAACGATGTATGAAAGGGCCAGAAATGAGGACATAAGGAAAGAATGTAAGATAAAGAAAGATGTCATTAATAGAATGAAAGTGAACACAGTGAGATGGTTTGGCCACTTAGGGAGAATGAATGAGGAACGCCTGACGAAGAAAATATACATTGCGGACAGGAATGGAATGAGAGGTCGGGGCCGCTCAAAGAAGGGATGGCACGTCCAATGGTTTCACTAGGGGGTTTTTCTACATGATATTTGATTTATGAATGCTATTCACAAATTTTGGTCAATAAAACTGAAAAACCGCAGAGAGAACCGAGCGTCATACTCCTCTCTTACAATATGAAGGTTTATTTATATATTTTTGCAAGGAATATAAATACATTATACGTAAAAGAATGAGCATAAAGCATGTATCGATATTTCTATACAGTATTTATAGTAATAAAAAATAAATAACAATAAAATAAAAGTATTCGTTAGTAAAAACAAATATTTCAATATGGTGTATAAGAATTTACCATGATATTTCGCAAACTCGAATAGCCGGTTTTAGTGATTATCAGAGACACCTAACGAAGAGAGGTGCAAGTTATTTTCCCTTAAGTCAGAACTTTCACTTAGCTAAGACGCAAACCAATGATGTTATAGATGTCGCACTGTTTTCCACTGGTGATGTTTACATTCATATTCTATGGATATTCCCATGATATATTTTTCTATTGTTACGTATTTATGTACTTACGTACATCGTTTTGGTCGTTGAAAATTTGACTAAACCGGGATTTTATGTCAAATAAAAAAATACAAAAATGTCTTATTAAATTTATTTCCTTTGATAACGTGAATAAAAATAAGGAAAAAATATAATATGGATGATGCCCAACTATAAATATTTTTATCCTACTTAGAGTAGGTTACCTACTTAGGGGCATATATATTATTTTTTATTTATTTATTTATAAATTCAACGCTCATTCGAGCATTTATAAAAACTTGTTTATACTCGGAACAAAATGTAAAAAATAATAAATTTAAAAAATTTAAAAATCTTAAAATACTTAACATTTTAAAACAATATAAAAAAATAAAAAAACAAACAGCAAAATACAAACAAGTTAAAATATAGGAAAAAAAAATACACAAAAGAAAATAAGTAGGTTCACAGAAAGTATCATACAGAAATTGTATTCTGAAAGTTTCATCTTTCTTGTCTTGTTCAATTATCATCAACTAATGAATAATTTCTTCGTTCTTTTATTTCCTTATTTAACACGTCTTTGCTGTGATTAATTGTACCTACTTCAAATAATAAAAAGAAAATAATATAAGAAAAAGTTGAGGTTTTGTAAGCAGTGTTCACGCAGTACGAGACCTTACCTTTTTCTAACATTTTTCTTAAATAACTTTTGCAATACGACCCTTAAGATTACTTTGGTTACTAAATTATGATGGCAATACCCGCCGTTCTATATTTGTTAATATTCAGGTTGGTTGGAAGAAATTGCCTAGTAAGAATTAACCCGCCAGTGTTCATACTATGTACAAAAGATGAATAATAATAGTAGGTATCGTTAAACTAAGAAAAATAAGTGTTTTTTTTTAAATAAATGTTGAAGATCATACAAAATATACTTTGTGTTTGGTATTTTTATAGAGTCCACTTTTTTAAAAAAGGTAGTATAATTTTATTTCTTCAAACACAAATTTATACAAAACCAATTTGTCCAAGTACTAAAATATTGTATTTTATGTGAAGTTGTTTAAGATATACTTACCTACTTAACTTAGTAACACAAGAGGAAGACAAATCAATTTATATTTTTCATGTTTTTCCAAACATATGTAAAACAAGTACCTACTTACATAGATGTCATCTAGAAGTACTTATTTCATTTTTATTTGAATTGGTTCTATATTTTAGTTTTAGTTTTATATTTGTTTTAAAGTGACAGTCAAGATTCTAAAACAGGAGGAACTAAAAGCATTTAATGTCGTTTCTCTTTTTACAGGTAAAATTATATCTTATATGTTATATTTGTTATCATTATTATTTATTTATGTTATTTATTACTTTTATTGTACTTTATAATTATTTGAATAATAAATTTCTCTTTTTACAGAGCAACAATTAATTTGCTTTCTTCATTAACACACTCCATTATACATACCTATTATTAAAGCACTCACGTACCTACAGTAAATAAAAATATATGTCATTCATCTTAATCAGTATATGAGCTACACGAAAAGTAAAGTAAGTATATTTATTGTAGATACCTATATGCAATTTTAATTTCTTTATTTATGTGTCAACTATCACCGTCGTTACTAAATAAAATGAAATACTAACATGAGTTTTCTACCAAATAATATAACATAATAATGTTATATTATTTTACTGTTAGAAAACTGTTAAATATATATATCGCGCGCAATGAACCGTAAAATTGAAATCGAAATAAAAAAAATCGTGTCATTAACTCGTCAACCCTTCACCTCCCATTCACACAAATATTTCAATTTAAAAATGTGGCAATTTTTCACAAAAAAAGACATACTTACCTACCTACCGCCGGCCGAAACGTCTCTTGGGACAGCTCAAAATGGCGGCCGACGGAGGCGGCAGAATTCGCGCGCGCGGGAAAAAACGGTAGGTACCCCAAATTAGTCGGTTTTTTTTCAGAAATCGAACGATTTCTGCACACTGGAGGGGGGATGTGGAGAGTGCAGAAGTATGGAGAGGCTGGCTGGTTCACGCCTGACATAGTAACGCCACAAAATCCTATAGCTTATTACCATATTTTCAGCGGGCATCAGATGTATAATTCATAATCCTCTTACAAAAACCGCGTTGCGTCCTCTACCGCGCTCTCTCTATGATTTACACCTAGCCAAGCCTAGCGCTAAATCCCGCTCGAATAATTCCATATGTCATCTACATAAATGATATATTGCCAGTTTTTGCCATTTTTCTATATTCCTCTGTGGAATATTTTCGAGGAATCAGTTACGGTGCTTACCAATCGATAATCACGTCGAATATCAGTATTGGCAACATTAAATCGGTATATTAATTTCATCACTTAGGTAAATTAAAAAAATATCTTTATGAAGTAAATGATTCGTAATATAAAAAGATATGTTGGATAAAAATATCTATGGGTCGGTGGCAGATTTCTTAGTATGCTGGGTTACTAATCCAGTATTCGTGAGTTCGAATCCTGCTTGGACCAACTTTGTTCACATTTAATACTAGCATTGATTTTAAATCAAGATCAACAAAAGAGCACCAAGATGAATACTTGAATATACTTTAAATAATTTTCACTATATACTTGAATTAAAAACATATTCTTAAAACGAGTGGGTTGTGGCCAACGATAAACTTCTCACTAACAAGTCACTCCATAATGTATTCAAATTTTGTATGGAAAATTTTCAGCATTTACATGAAATTAGTTTGTTCAATTATTTCTTTATTTATTTATTGAGACATTCACGGCTTAAAGCCTTTGCAAAACAAAATATAAGATGACACAGCATAAATTTAACCAAAGAAATACAATTTATTAACATTCATAACATCTAGACATATCAACGTTAGCAGATAATATAAAAAATAAAAACACATAAGAAAGGTAAATAAGACATGAAAGTACATATATTAAGAACTAAAGAATAAATAAAAAAATGACTCAAATAAAATAAAGTACCTTATTACAAAGCATGAATAATAATAATAATAAGTTATTTGTATAGCGCCGTTTAATGATTCGAGATCATAACAAGGGCGCTGGTAGTTTAATGTTATGTTGAACTCTGAAACTTAGCTGTTTTTAGTCCTTTAGTGAAAGTGCTCTTGCTTTGAGCACTGTGGACACATAGAGGCAGTGAATTCCACTTAATAGGACCACTCACACTAAAACATCGGTCATAGTAAGCCGCTTTGTTGACTCTGTCCAATTACTTTAAGGAATTGTAACTCTGTAATCCAGACGACCTGAATGTGAGATGCCTCCCAGAGAGATCTCTTCTCTGACACAGCTCTTGTGTATATTTTGGTACCAGGTTGTTCAAAGCATTATATACTGTCAAACAAATTTTGTAATCAATTCGCTCTGGACACTTCAACCAGTGTAATTCGTTTAGCAGTGGAGTTATGTGACATCGTTTTTCTGCACCGAAAATAAGTCTTGCCGCTTTGTTAAATACCATCTGTAGTCTATCGAGCTGATACTTCGGCAATCCAGCATAAATGCCGTTGCAGTAATCAAGCCGAGACACGACGAATGAATTTACAAGTGTTTTAGTCTCATTCTTGGGTAAATTTCGACGAATGTTTTTCAGTTGTCTGAGTTGAAAAAAACATGAACTGACCGTTTTTGAGATTTGAAGGTCAAGTGACAACTTATTGTCCAAGTGAATACCCAAGAATTTGACACTTGCAGACGGCACGAGTGTTTCTCCGATGATGTTGATAGGAGTACTCTCAATGAGGTGCTGTCGCCGTGGTGAAGCTACCCACATAAACTCTGTTTTAGTTGGGTTCAGTTTAAACTTGTTGCTAGACATCCACGTGGCGACTTTTTCAATGCACTCAACAGTGTCTACTTCCGGACGATTTTTGCATATGGGATTACAGAATTTGAAGAGCAAGCGGTCATCGGCATAAGCAAATGAATTAAATCCTTCGTTTTGAATCAAGTCTTTTTATATACAGAATGAATAAAATAGGTCCGAGAACTGATCCTTGTGGCACTCCAAATTTTGCAATTTCCGATAAGGACGTCTTGTCATTAACCCTCACAGACTGGCGTCTTTCTGAAATATATGAGATCATCCATTTAAGAAAAAAAAAAATTGAACTTAAGAATTTTTACTAACTGAATATATATATATAAAGATGAATGGTGTGAATAACCTACATACTTAGCCACACTGAATCAGTGATTTTTTTTTTTTGTAACATAAGAAATAATATACAGGTACACATCAAAGTTTAACAATACAATATTTTTACAAAAAAAGATACTTAAGAACTAGATGCGGAATGTAAACTGCTTCAATAGGTTAAAAACCTGTTCTGAAGCAGCTTATAATTATATAGGTATATTGTTTAGGTGTCCGTGTGTGTCATTGTATGTTAACGTAGAGTTGTTTATTTATCACTCTCTTGTCTGTTTTTTTTTTACCCACTTCTTTAATCCACATTTAAAGCTGTTTATATTTGTAGTTTTCTTCAATTCAATTGGAAGCAAATTGAAAATTTTTACTCCAAGGAAATGAAAATTTCTTTGTCCATAAGTCGACTTGGTTCTCGGTATCTGTATATTTGCTTGTCTAGTCTGACGTGTAGTTTGGGTCGATTGGAAGTCGTTAAGGTGTGAATAGATATAAATGCAAATGTTTTTAGCATATAACTGTGAAATATTTTATAATGAAAACTTGATAATTCTTCAATGCCATTTTATGAATGTGATGTGCCTTTTTACCAAATTGAAAATAAAAATTTCAATTTATGTTTCCTGAGCTCGGGGTCACATTAAAATATTTGACATTAAAAAAAATGAGAAGCACTATTCAGATATCCTTCAAAATCGAATGGGTTCTAAGCGAGTACCTATTAGATATACAAATTTGCAAAATTTAAAAATAATTGATTGAGTAGGTAGGTACTCTAGTCTATAATCGATAAAGTAGAATAAGCACGCCATACAAAGCACATAGCACACAGCACACACGCAGATACATTTTGTTGAAACTTTCAGAATACAATCTCAGCACGATGCTTGTTAATAATATGCAATAAAAAAATACATAGGTACATACATACCATCACGACATGTCCCTTACGGTGTAAGCAGAAAGAACCAATCACCATACTTCTCTATTTTCGCACACATTTCTGGCTTCCTTTACATCCATGCATCGTTTTATACATGCTCGTCGATTGTTTTAATTTTTTTTATTTCCTTCTTTCAAAATAAAATTCACATGGTCATGCCATCCCTTTCTAGGGCGACCCCTGCTATTCACTCCATCTCTTAGGTACACCCATGTATATTTTTTAGTGAATCGTTCATCGTTCATTCTTTCAATATGTCCAAACCACCTCAAGGCATTCACTTTCATTTTGCACCTAATATCCTTCTTTATCTTGCATTCTCTCCTTATGTCCTCATTTTTTATTTTATTATCATTTATCGTTCTATTACATGTCATACTTTTCTTAGTGATCTCATTTCTACATCATTTATTCTACTTTCATGTGTGTTTTGGCAGGTCCATGTTTCACTGGCATACGTCAAAGTTGGCACTGCAATGTGTACTGTAATTTTGGCTTCCTTTGAGATGCTTGGATCGGACATTACTGGTCTGAGTGCTCCGTTTATATTACCTATTACCTGCCATAACTCTTCTTTCAATCTCTTTATCGGGTCTTCAATTCCGTTCACACATACTATGTTTGAATAAAAAAAATAACCTCAAAAATTGCAAATTTCTAACTCCCCCTGGCAACCTCATTTTTCGATCGCATCTACGCATTATATTTTGCATTGTTTGAAAATAGAACAATTCCGACATGTAAATATGTCGGATAGATATCTTTAGTGTTGTGAAACAGGAACGAGAATTACCATAATAAATACAGGGCTAGCACAGAAAGCGGAAACGTGGCCGAGTACCGTATAGTTCCTTTGCGGTGGTGCCTCGTAAAGGGCGGGACACACAAACCGATTATTTATTGCCGTTCCACAGTAACAGATTATTCGCACTTGTGTTCGACAAACGACGAAAAAATTGCTATATCGCTTTGCATTCAGCACGTTTTGGCTTTGTGACCACATAAAACCAGAAACAATATGGTTTCCCGTTCTCGTTATATTAACTGTACGAGTTTACGTTGGTTTATATTTATAAGTTTAATAGTTTATTATTAACTAGCTTTTATGTCCCGCCGTTGGCCAAGAATGTAAATTAGTGAAGGAATAAGCAATCGTTTATATACCTACATAATATTGTCACACATAATTTTTTTTAACCGTAGTATAAAAAGTAGTTTGAAATTTAATTGAGTTTAAGCGGTGTAAAATCTTAAAGTGATGGCCACAATCCATTTTTTTTTTTTTTTTTTTAAAAAAATGAATATGTCCTTGTTAAACAAGTACATATACATCTTCCTACGTTCCCTAAACTAAGCATAAATGCTTGTCCTATAGGTGAACGAGATCGGTCGAGGCAGGATTCGAACTCGCGACCACTGGATTACTAACCCAACGCGCTAACCGCTCTGCCATCCACCCATCCAATTTGCTTTTATATATAAGCACATACAATTTCTGCACGCATGGACTATGGGAAATGATTTTAAATATGACTTATTATAAAAAGACAACGTCGTAAAGAGTTTGGATTTGGCCACAACCCCTATTTTTATATATTGTCATCGAACGCAAATAATGTGTTTTAAATATTTAGTAATTTTGGATGATGGGAAATGGTTTAAAAATTGATTAAACAAAAGTACTGAAAATATTCTAGTGTTGGTCCCATCCCATTCGTTTTTATATTTTTCGTCAAGTGTGCATATAGTTTATTATAGTTTTGCACAATAAAACTGATAGACTTAAAACTGACACATAAGTCTACATTACAGAAGAAGAAGACTTAAGCTATGTTAAATAGTTTTTAATATGAATATAAACGTTGTGAAGATCCAGCAATGGCCACAACCACGATTTTTTATATATTGTCATCAAAATGAAATGTGTAGTTATTGAAAATTAAGCAATATATGATGATATAATAAATGGTGTAAATTTGATTGAACAAAAGTAATGAGAAGATTCTAGTGTTGGTCACATCCCATTCGTTTTTATGTATTTTCATCAAGTATGCATGTTGTTTATAATATTTCGTTACAATAGACTATTAGACATAAAACTAATCCAAAAGACTAATTAAAAAAAGAAGTAGAAGTATAAAACTATAACAAATAGTTTGTAATAAAAACTGACCCAATGGTCTACATAGAAGATGAAATAGAAGAATTACACATTAGGAAATGTATTATATAAAAAACTGACCAAAATGTCTTCATAAAAGAAGAAGAAGATGAATTGAACTATAGGAAATATTTTATATAAAATTCACCCAACATCTACATAAAATAAGAAAACGAAGAATTAGACTAAAGGATAGTTTGTTTAAAAACTAACCAAAAGGTCTACATAAAGGAAGAAGAAGACGAATTAGACTATAGGAAATAGTTTGTATAAAAACTCACCCAAGGTCTACATAAATTAAGAAAAAGAAAAATTAGACTATAGGAAATAGTTTATTTATGAACTGTCCCAAATGACTTCACAAAAGAAGAGGAAGAAGATTTAAACCCCAAGAAATAGTTTGTAGAAAAAATCACCCAAAGGTCTACATAGAAAAAAGAAGAATTTCACTATAGGAAATAGTTTGTAGGTATATTGAATGTGTATTGTAGTTAACCTAAAATAGTTTAATAATTTTCCTATACAAAATCAGTATATTCTTGGTTTTTAAATAGTAAGTATTAGGTATGTAGGTATCTACCTACAATGATGTTCTAAATTAATTCGAATTCGATTTATAACAAATTTTATTTGAATATCAGAATGTGTCCGTTACCATAGTAACCATGTTCCAACATGTGAAAAATATCAAATGTTATGGAGACATACCTACATTGGTTTGTTCGATGCCATAAAAATGAAAATTGTCAGAAAAATCAAATATTTTTAACAAATTATGCAATTTTATTACGCCTATATCTTTACTAATAATTAACATACTTTTACAATATATGTCTTAAAACTTGCTGTAATGTCTTGTGTTTCATTTTATTATTTCATAATCACATTTATTTCAAAGGTATATTATTTTAAAGAACATATTCATTCGGTAGGAAAATTAAATATCGTATGAATAGATATTAAAATGGCGGGGCTATATGTACATTTGTACAAAACGCTTACTTTAAAAATAAGTAAAACATTATAATTAGACAAAATATTCACCATGTTTTTCACTTAAAAGCTAAGTTATACTTGAAAATATATTTTTTTCGTGTAAATACGTACTTCTAACTTTTAAACTAACAGATATTTGCGTGCAAAATGTACACTTTTTTGACAGATATGACTTATTGAAATATCTTTAAAATTCAGCATTTTAATCGCATTATTTTTAGCGTGACACTACATCAGGTATACTGGTACACGTTCGCACATAAATTAGATTTTTAGATGCTCTTGGTTTTTCAAAAGGCGTGAGACAAACACACACACACACACACACACACTAACATATTGATTGCTTTATTACTTTAGATTTATTAGAAGATTCAAGATAATGAAAATTGAAATAATATGATATTAAATTACCTAAGGAAAATAATGGGATTTAGTATTTTTATATTTATGTATCCTATTATATTTATATTGCATTTTCGTATGTAGGTATTAGGTTAATTTAAAATTAATGTTTTGAATATAATTTGTATATAGTTAAATGTTTTATATTTATGTAAGGGAATAAAATAGCCACCATGACAGAGACTTTCCTTGTTTGGTGGTAAAGTAAATTTATTCAAATGAAAGTATAAAAAAAGGATACGCGATATATAAAAATATCACCAATAAAATTCGAAATTCTCCCCGAAAAGAAGGAAACCTTGTGCTTCGGGAAGGAGTTCAGAAAACTTAAAATTAACAACATACATAGAGAAAAAGTCTACAGTAAGGCACACAAAACATCAGAGTTCAGAAAATTTGATTATTTAAATGAACATATTATGATTAAAATTATATTGATTAATTTTTTTTTTAAACATATTATATGCTGTATGTTGTCCTTTAAATAAATAAATAAAAACACAATACCGTCACTGCTTTCTACATCATCTTTTATTTATACATATTATTAATTCTTCTGTACGTGTGCATGTCACTGAACTCTCCCTAAACGGCTGAACCGATTTTGATGAAACTTTTTGTGTGTGTTTATGCGTGTCCCCGAATGGTTTAAATTCACAAAATGGAATTAATATAATAAAAGAACACTCAAACAGACTCCATACATAATATGCTGTGAAGTTGGTATTTTTTGACATTTGAAATTGGAACAATCACGCAAAAAGTTTACTTATCCATACAAAATTCCGTCACACACGGGACTTAGGCTATTACTGTCGATTCATTAAGAGAAAGAAATTCTCAAACAAATCGACGGTCTGTTGGATTATAATACCTTACTTCTATGGTCTGGAAACACTGACTAGTCGGAAGTCGATTAATCCTGAACCAATTCGAGTCATCGTTGTACTTATGTACTTTTAAAATAAACAAAGAAATCATGATTAGATTTTACGAGAAATAAATCCAAGGAGGTATCAGGAGCTCATATAAATTGAGGAGGTCGTGTCGTGTCGCTCCACCACACGGAACATCCAATAATACACTCGGGTGGAATTAAGCAAAATTGATCAGATAAAGCGAGTGCTGTGTAAGTAAGTACCCAGGGCCGGATGCAACACGGGTTGAAATGGTGTGGTAGGGTCTGGCGTTAGAAATCTGGAACACTAAATATAAAGAAAATAATACAAAAAAAGAAAAAAATTATCTCAAATTTTGATTCAAATCATTGAAACAGCCTTTATATTATAGAATTCGTTGATAATAATATAAAATATATATGTTTTCAATTCATTTAACGAGGTCGTGGTTTGGTTTGGTACAAGGTGGTGAAGTGGTTTAGACATATTGAAAGAATGAACGTTGAACGGCTGTCCAAAAGATATAAACATGGGTGTAAAAGAAACGAGGTTTTCATGATCGGAACTAATTCACACGATTTGATTGTTTTGTAGTTCTCGTTTGTTGCATTCTACTAAAGTTATGAAATGATATTTCTATATGGAATTGAAGCAATGATGTCTTAATATTTGCCTAGGGTCAAGAACATCAAATTAAATGAACAAGTCATCTCACGGGATGGTATTCGTTTTTTTTGTTGATGATGCGCAAAATCATTTTTGTGAATAAATAAAATATTAATCTCTTTGAATTTTATTTTTCTTCTTCTCCGATGGCACCACAGCCCAAATCCTTTGTCACCATTTGGACACCTGTAGAAGCTGGTCAGCAGTTGCTTTTTACCTCTTTAAATTTGGCACAGCTATTTATTATTAAAAAATAGACTAAAAAAACCTTGTCTGTCAAATAGTTCCTGAATATTCCTCCTAGATCCTTCCGTATCCTCCTCCATAGCCTTATTGCTATAATCAGTGTTACTTCTCTCTCTCTCTCTCTCTCTCTCTCTCTCTCTCTCTCTCTCTCTCTCTCTCTCTCTCTCTCTCTTTCTCTCTCACTTATTAACTATAGTGAAAATAATAATAATAAACACTCCCTTGCACTCTGCTCTAGTGGCGAGTTTATTGCCGTGTGGCAATTTCTTCCAACTTACCAGTGTTTCCGGCCTAGAGCAGCAATATTTGGGTAGAAAAATTAATTTAAATAAATACCTACTATTGTACATCAGAGATGTTGCTTTGGCTGGTTGGAAGAAATCGCCTTATGGCAATGAAACTGCCTTTGTGCACTTGTAGATAAAGTACATAAATAAATTTATATGGGTCGGTGGCAGAGCGGTTAGCGCGCTGGGCTAGTAATCCAGTGGTCGCGAGTTCGAATCCTGCCTCGACCGATTTCATTCACCTAAGCACAAGCATTTATTTTAGAAAACGTAGGAAGATGTAAATTTACTTGTTTAATAAGGACATATTCATTTTTTTGTTAAAAATAAAAGAAAAAAAAATAATCATTCAAAATTTAGATTTGGTGCACAAATAATCAGCATTAAGATTGCTACATTCATGGCATTGATTCACGTTTATAATTTTGAATTCGCGCCGCACAAATTACAGGTTGTTAAATATGAAAATATCGATGTCAGATTTTCAAGGTAAGGGGGCGCTTTTTATATCCCGGCCCTGTGTGTACCTACCTAAATACAGTACTGTAAGTTTGGCACCCACACAATCTATAATGCATACATAGTTTCAGTGGCCAATGTTAGATACACGACAGTCAGGGGACACACTTTGTACGTGCGTGAGTTCGGTTACAGTTTCAGCCAATCTTATAGAAATGTTTTACAGAATCGACTTTTTTATGAGCGAGTGTCCGCCGCGTATTCACAAATAACGCTGATACAAACTATTTGCATAGTGTATATGGGCAGTATAAAAGATTCGCATGGGAAACTTAGGAGAATAAATCGAAAAACGTAAAAGGACATGTTGGAACTGCAGATTAACGAGGGGTTTGGACCAACACTAAACGATTACATGAAAATTCTTCGAAACACAATTGTTCGAATGCGCAATTGTACGAATAACAATTTTTCGAAAATCAGTTATCAGAATGACAATTATCCGAAAGCAAATTATTCGAACTAACATTTGTTGGAAAACCAATTGACCGAATTTAATATATTTTCGTGTCATTATGTTGCCTCCTTTGACATATTTGTTGCCAGTAAAATATATTCGATGAAGACTATTATTACTTGTATTATTGTGGGTACCTACGTATGTTTGCACATTTTTAATAACTGATGTTTGACAACGCGGGATAGCCTAGTTTGTACACCAGTTTTTGATTTTGACACATCATGTACAGACAGTTTATCTAGTATTCACACCAATTTAGTTATTTTATTTTAATATTATAGTTACCTTTTTAATATATAATGCAACTATCTCACGCCAGTCGCAATTATGACTACAAACAAACCTAACCAACCTATTTTTACCAAAGCTTTGTAGGTTTAGGTTTAAAAAATCGGTGTACATCCTAGGATATCTGACAGCGCGGTGCATCGCCATGTTGTTTATTCCATAGATTTTTATAATACTATGTAGATATAGTAAAAGTGAGTCATGGAATATCGCGCGTTTGACGTTTTGGTTATTAACATATTTCAGTTTTCCTTACATTTCAACACATCTTAAATAACTTTTTTCTAAATCTAAATTAACAAAGTGTTTTTTACGACAAATAAATCCGAAAACAATTACGTAAAAACTACAACGTCAAAAATCCCCCGGAAAAATGCCTCACTTCGATTCATACAAAATTTGCTAACTACGACATCTAGTATATTATAATAAAAATCTATGGTTTATTCCTTTCACAATACTACCAACATGACGTCATAAAAATTCGAACAATTGTAAATTCTGATAATTGTGTGTTCGGAAAATTGTTTTTCGAAAAAATGTGATTCGAATAATTGCCATTCGTAAAATTGATTTTCGTACAATTGAGCATTCGAATAATTGTTTTTCGAATAATTTTCCTGTCACCCACTAAACTCTCCATAAAATACATAATGTATCGAATATTTTTTTTTATTGTATATACGCAAACATTGGATTTTTCCCCTGTCGGGAGTCAAATGATATTTTTATTGAAAAACATGTTAACATCTCAAAAGAGACGAAGTTGGAATACTATAGAAGAACCAGGAACTCACTACTATATATGAATACTATAGGTACATATTGAAGAGTATTAAAAGGATGATATTTTTCATGTCGTTATTTTATCGATTTTAAAACTCTAAAATGGATGTCCTCATTTTTTTTATTTGCGTTTTTATTTTTTAAAGTTGTTAATTATCTGCAAGAATTTTTAACATCATTTGTATTGTATTTCAGAACGAACATGTTAAAATATTATCATAAATGAAACACAGAGATGATATTTATTAGAGGTTAATAGAGGCAAATATACTTCAAATGGCTATCAGTGGTTTTCAAATAGTAGCAGAGGGGACGGGACGCGTATTTACCTTACCGTGTTGATTAGGAGGCAAGTACTGCCTCGAATTAGGCACTAGTTTGTTGCGCTAATGCACCAAAAAACTCGTGTTGAATTCAAGGCACGTGTCCTCCAAACACACACGATTTAGCAACGCAAACTGTTCCTACTAATACGCAATGTCGACTGACTTAACTAATTGGTACCTGTGATTAGTCGATCGTTTATTGCAGTGGGCGGCGGGGTCTAAAAACGGTTCATAGTTGGTCATTCTTAGCTGGAATTCTAAATACATGATACCTGTTGAGAAATTGACGTAAAAATACGCTTAATAATTATGAAATCACAACTTTCTATGAAATAAGTGAAGAGGAAAAAATTGCAGAGAAAATACATATATTAAGTATACATACCATTACGTCATGTCCCTAACAGGTGAGCAGAGAGAACCGAGCGTCATACTCTATTTTTGCACACATTCCTGGCTTCTTTTACACCCATGAATCGTCTCATACATGCTCGTCAATTGTTCAAGCTTCTTATGTTTCCTTCTTTCAAAGTATCATTCACATGGCCATGTCATCCCCAGAAAAGGGACCATGAAAATACACAATTTCATTCAAGAATGTATAAAGTTTGTGTTTTATGAAATAAAGTTTATGCTATTTAAATTCAATATTAAAGATTGATGTATATTATAAACGTTGTATATTATATTAAGGAATACAGTTGGTAGCTTGTATTTTTTTGTAGAAAGGGACTTTTGTTTTTGTTGGCAAAGTTGAATACCTTCTGGACAAAGATGCAATGAAATATTAAGTCTCGGACTAACGATGCAACAAGAGAGAAAAATACGTCTGTAGAAAATAATGTAAAATTAACAAAAAACCGCCAAACAAGTTGGATCTGTGCAATTCCGAATAATGCTGAGTCAGAGATAGATATACCTGCAATACTAGAAGAAAATAACAAAGCACTACCATAGAGGAAAATAAAGTACCTCAGTTCAAATGCAGGGGTGGTTTTATGACTATTGATACTAAGCGATTGTCAGGAAACACATGCAGGGTGAATTTCAAACTATATCTTTCAAAGTATATTATTAGTTTCAAACCATACTATAATGATTATTTATACATATACAAATATGAAAGTTTTAACCTCACAATTATTCAATTAATTATATTTAAAATACCTATTCACGAAATAAATCACAAAACACTGAAAAAATAAAATAATAAAAATGTGAAAAAAATATGCTTTTGTAATATGTAAGTAACTAAATTTTGGGATATTATTACTATACGTTTAGGCTATGTACACAAATCAGTTATAAGTAACCAAGTTTTCAGTAAAATTTGGTGACTGTAAACATGAAATTTTTTATACCAATTTTTTATACACATTTTTTCCATTGTAGGTAATCAGATACACGGGACTAATCCTTACTTAAGAATTTATTAATGAAGGACAGCTAGAAATCCACTTCATAGAAAGAGCAACTCTCTTGAGAACAAACCACATAGGTCTATTATAAAATAAGAAAAAAATGCAATAAACATGAAGATGAGAAAAGTGTGATCTTGAAAATTATAATGTCTGAAAATTACTCATCAAAAATGCTGTAGAGTAATTAAGTATTTTTTTTTTAATTAATTTTTGGCGTTCCATCCGATACTTAAGTAATTTGCTATCCTCAAATATCGAGAACAACATGGTAAAGAGTTATGGTATATGCTACTATTTTTTGCCAGCATTGTCCCTTTTTCTCGAAATTTTTGCAGAATTGCACAAATCACGTTGGGCTCAGAAAATTAATTTCAATGAGTCTCTAGTGTTTACAAATGTAGGAAACCAAAAACAAACAAATATCAAATAGTATTCAAGATGAGCTAGTCCTAATCGTACCTTGGCCGATTTCTTTCAACTATTGCGCAAGAATTTTCTTAATTTTGGGGTAATATGAGGTCGCATACGAACTCATTTACAGCACACAAAGATATACCTACCTATTAATAATTAAAAAAAAAAAACGATAAATACAAATAGTCAGTGAGAGAATGATGAAGACCTGGGTAATCGGAAATACAACACCCAAAATAACACGGTACATGGTACATGTTCAGCAGTAAGGTTCGATCGTCTGAACCATTCTGAACGTAGCTGATTTTTAGGTGAGACTAGAGTGGTGTTTGGTAATGCACGCATGTTTTGTGCTTCTATTTATAAGATTCTACAAACCATTGTTAATTTTATTTTCACTATATGCCACACGAAAAATAATAATTATTATAATAATACACACCCGCACGCCTGTCGCTGGTTACCCCCTCTTGTTGTATATGCTGTGATGGTAAGAATTAGTTTTCTATAGGAAGCTATACCTAACTTAAATTCAGAGGAAACAGTCTATTTTGAACTTTAAAATTGTCTTTGGCGGTTTCTTCCAGTCGGCCAGCCCTCGTGTTCCAGTATTTAGCTTTGTCAGGATTCAAGAGAAATCTTACTTCTACGAAAGACGACTGGATAAATAAAACCTCAATTATTTGACTATTACATATAGCAACGCTTTTTCTTAGCAGTATTTTGCAGCAAACTGATTTACATTGGTTTGTATAAAAAACTAACGAAGAATCGCAAAATCTAATTATGATTTTTTTTATGTATAATTTTCTTGATATAAATATTTGTATTATTTTATATTTGAAATTGTCACTTCCTCATAGAATACATAATGACAAAATTATGAAAAAAAATTATACAATGTTCCTTGTATTAATTTTAGACAACATGCACGACAAAAAATTTCGATATAGGTACAGTCAATTGTACGAGCCGATTCATTTCGTTTAATGGCGCATACATTTTTAACACAAGTATCGCTGGATACACAATAATTATCTTAGCCCGAGTTGCAATCGGAAATTTCGGCCGGCTCGAAGGACTAATAAATATTTTGGTCCTTCGAGCCGGATGCACATACAGATGATAAAATTAATACATATATTTTTTTAAATGGTAATAACATTAAATGGGTCGATGGCAGAGCGGTTAGCGCACTGGGGTAGTAATCCAGTGATCGTGAGTTCGAATTCTGCCTCGATCGATTTCGTTCACCTATAGCACAAGCATTTATTTGCTTATTTTAGGGAACGTATGAAGATGTATATGTACTTGTTTTAATAACAAGGACTATTCATTTTTTTAAAAATAAAAAAAAATTAAAATATTTAAACCCGCTCTAAGATTTGAACAGTTCAACACACAATATTCGAATAATTCAATACACAATATTCGAATAATTCAACAACAATATTCGAATTATTCAACATATAAAATTCGAATAATTCAACATAGAATATTCGAATAATTCAACATGCAATATTCGAATAATTCAACATACAATATTCGAATAATTCAACATACAATATTCGAATAATTCAACATTAAATTATGTGAATCGATATACATATTTTCAGTTGTATGAACAGCAGGAAAACTACTGAATTTTATATTCATATGGCGTAGTATCAGGTCAGCCTTTTTTTGTGGGCGAGACTGAGAAGTAGAGTAGACGAGATGAGGTTGAGGTCCAGTGTGATTTTTTCCATGGCGTGTGCATTAAGGAGAAACGTATTAATTTACCTCGCTGTCAGTGGCTGTGGGCCCTAATTTACCCCCACCATCCCCTCCCAGCATCCCACCATCCCCTGACCCACAGAGACCGCTACTTCCGAATCGACCCCTGAAACATTCACATTTAACACTTTCGGAGAATATACTTTTTTATATTTTTAAACAAATTTGTTATATTATTTTTTTATATACCTATTTTGTGTTCATTTTAATAAACTTTGATAAATCTATTTTTTTTCTTGTTATTGCTTAGTTTGTTTTGGCTTACACTCGATAAAACATTATATATTTAAACAGGAACATTGTAAGTGAAAATTTTGGTTTTGATTTATGTATTTTTGAATAATAAACGTCGGGTTGCCGGATTTGAAATAAAAAAATGACACGTGTATTTGGATGTAAAATAACATTACAGAATATATTTTATCGCAATGTTTAAAAAATATGTGAAATTCATATTTATCGAATTCAATGAATTAGAATATTAATTCTAAATTTCAACAAAGTTGAGTGTTTAAATTAGTACTGAGGCACAGAATAGTGCTTCCACTCTGTTCTTTTATCATCGTTTTTGGGTGTCCCGTAGAAGCCGGGTAATCGAAAATATCACAGGCATTAATAATAACATCTTACAAAGTTCAGTAATGAGGTTCACCACCCATTCTGAATGTAGTGCCTTTTTAGGTGATACGAGACTAGTGTGTTGGCATACACGAATGTGTCGAGCTTACTTTGAAAGGTAATGCACATCCGTACACCTGTCGCTAGTTACCCCACATTGTGGTTTATGCCGTGATGATATGAATGAATGATGTGTTTAAATAAAGGTCGAAGTGACACTATAATTAAAGTGAAGTACAATAATTGTTTGACTTCTGTGCCGGCATTTTGGGATTGATTCCGGTTTCAATGAGAGAAATGAATTGAAAGGCATTATTATGATATTTGTGTAATATTAATAGCATAGTTGAAATAAATTTCCATTTGCCCCTTGGAGGTTGCAAGGGACCTGAATGTACAGTCCTAGGTACATAACTAAATACTAGCTACCAACCTCACTGGAGTATTATAGTATTCTTGAGCAAGCAATTGCGTTGCAAGTAAATGACGTAGCATTTCACATCAATGTTTATAAAAAAAAAGATGAATAGTTTTCTATGGATTTATACTGACGTTTGAAATCTTTTTTTGTCATAACACAAAACACCGTAGATAACCAAGCTAACACTGACAGCTCTGTCACGATTTTTGTGAAATTCCAGCGAATTTTCAGCATCTCATATAGATCACTGAATACTCTGTGTGGGATTTGATTTGACAAAATTACCAAATACATATTTGACGAAGTCTTTTAAATCATCTTTCGTAGGAAAAATCTTGAGGAAAAGTTTCTCGTTTTTCCTCACCTTCCTTTTTGACATACATAATATATCAAATGGTAATTTACGCGAACCTGTGTGCGTTAGTATACAAATATGTCTCTGCAACGCAATTCTCATACAAAGATATCGTGGAATCCTCCGGTTAGGAAGTCACGTGATCTCCTAGAGTTAGTGAGCGACTGCGTAGTGAAAACGTGGTTAACAATAAGGCTGTGTTTCTCAAACAAATATTAAAGTAAAATAATTGTCAAAATACTTTGATTTTATAAAATTGTTCAAAACTTTTGGTGTTTCATTGAAATCTGATGCCGTCAAACGACGCATTTTTGAACAATTTCATGAAATCAAAGTATTTATTAACTCCGCCGTTGCCGGTCCCAAGCCCGGATGAGAAAGGAGGAGGGATTATGGACACGGTTAGCCACCTATCCATAATTAAGTAAAAATGGCTCACAGAACCGCTAATAAAGCCTCGGACACTGGAGAGATCGGAATGACCATAGCAAGGAACAGGATTAAACGAGATAAAAACACAGGGCGACCTCACCAATCCAGTCCCAACTCCAATCGGAATAAGACAAGGCGATAGTCTAAGTCCATTCCTATTCAACTTAATAATGGACAAACTGATCGAAGAAGTTGTAGACCTAAACCTTGGGTACCGAATGGGAGGTAAAAGAGTCAGTATAGTATGCTACGCCGACGATGCGGTACTTATCGCAGAATCAGAAGATGACCTTCAAAGGATGCTATACAAACTAAATCATACATCACTTAAATATAATATGATGATATCTACAGACAAAACAAAGTGTCTCACGATAAGCAAGAACCCGTTGAGATGCAAATTAGTCGTAGAAAATAACATAATAGAGCAAGTGATGGACTTTAAATACCTGGGAATAGACATCACTAGCAGCGGTAGTCTATACGACGAAACATTAAGACAAGTAAATAAAGCAGCTGCAATATCAGGATGTCTAAAGGAAAGTATATGGAGGAATAAACACATGAATATCGAAAGCAAAGTCCGAATATATAAAACATGTGTAAGACCCATTGCCACCTACGGAGTAGAGACCAGAGCAGACACAACGAGAACAAAATCTCTTCTGAGAACATCAGAGATGAGGACATTGCGATGTATAACCGGAAACACTCTAAGAGACCGAATTCGAAATACCGAAATAAGAAAAAAGTGTAGTACGGAGGACATCGTCAGATGGGGAAGACAGCGGAGGCGATATTGGAGCTCACATGTAAACAGAATGGCTGAAAATAGACTCCCACGTATCGCTCTCCAGGAGAACCCAGCTGGAAGAAGACCACCAGGAAGACCTCCAAAGAGATGGCGAGACAGTTGGCAGTCCACATCGCAGGAGACAGAATAGCGGTACAAACAGATCTTCGGATCTATGAAAAGGAAGAAGAAGAAAGTATTTATTACCGTTAACTATACTATTATCGTTACTTTAGTTGAAACAACCCTGGTTAAGAGTTCGTATTAATCTAAAAACAATTTCATTATTACACGGTTCCGAAAGTGTTGATACAAAGACTTGTGACTCACAGCGAGGTAGATTTTTTCTCAAAACCACGAGAAAGACCAGTTTTTGTTACATTATTTCTTCTTCCACAATTGTAGCATCAACCTTTAACCAAAGCCCTCGGATTTCGTGTAAATAAAATAAAAGGGATTTTTTCAAAACGTCTCCGATAAGGCGCGATTGCCAATTTATTGCGATTTAATTTTTTTTTTTCTTTTTACTCCCTAGGAAATCACAAATAATACGTTAAACTTCAATTTTATTTTAAGCGTATAGGATAGCCTCGGAGTGCGCGATATAATATCCTTGAAGCTCCGAGAAAACGGATTAAGATGGTGCGGACATGTTTGTAGAAGACCACCGCAATATTTATTTATTTATTTATATTTGGGAAAAAAAAGCTTAATACAATATAAGGGAATAACGATCAAATATTAACAACTATTCCAATGATGTTTCCACAATAGAGTACACAGGTAAAATATATATTATGTAAGAAGTAAGTATTAGGTATTGAGGTAGGAGGGAGTTAAGAGGTAATATTAGGGAGAGACGAGGGAGTACAGAAGGAGAGGGATAAGTATATATGAATAATTATTGTAAGAAATTATTATAAGATTTGATTTGATATTAATTATTGAAGAGATGAATAAATCTATTTCATTTAAGTGCTCATTGAAGAAGTGTGATGCTCGGTATATGAATGTATGTTTGTTTAACGTTTGTGTTACAGTGAGGCAGGTGTTATTAGTGGTGGGATCGGGTTGCTCGGGTTGTTTTATTCATTATTTTATTTATTTTTTATTTTTATTTATTTCTATCCAAAAACATACAGTATATATAAGATACAAAATATCTTATGATAATATAAGCTTATTCATACATAGTTAACATACAAAGTACACAGAAAAAAATTTCTTCAGTCAAAGAAATTTGCTTTGAGTCAAGAAAATATAATTTCATATATAACAAAAAAAATATTCTCTCAAATTGAGAAATTTCATATTATCTCAGACCAAGATAATAAATATCTCAAACTGACAAAATGTAACATTTCAATTCAAGAAGACTTATATCTTCATGAAAGTAATAAATATCATCAAACCAAGAAAACTTTTATCTTAATATAAGAAGACTTATATCTTCATGAAATAAATAAATATCATCAAACCAAGAAAACTTTTATCTTTATCTAAGAAGACTTTTATATTCATGGAAGAAATGGAATTTGTTAAAAAAAATGTAATTTGGTTTTTACGTTTATTTTAATCAAAATGATATATTGTACAAAACATAACACATAAAATCTAAATTTTCAAGCTAATTACACTTTTTTTAAAGTTATTTATACAATTAACGATAATGCTCATTCACTTTATGTCTTGACAAAGTCGAACTCAACGTGCAACTAAATAAAAATGAGAAATCTCTATTATGTATTCTCTATTCTTAAATATTTACAATTGAAGTAAAAACTAAAAAAAAACTGAACTGCACGTATTCAAAAAGAGTAATCCTCCGTTTAATTACAATAAAAAGATAAAAAAATCACAACAGAATCTCATTAACAATGCCAGTATCCGTTTTATCTTTAATCGAAATGTTTGTAAATAAGCAAAAACTTAAAATGTTCACACCAACAATTGAGTAAGCAGAGGTCAGCTTAATTTAATTAGAAGAATTCCTTAATATCAATAGAAAACTGCTTGAAAATACACTAATATTTTAACGTATCACAAACCTTATGAATAACATTAAATTTCGTAATTTATTACTTAGGTATATATTCCGTAGGTTATATTCTCTTTGCGTATTATTAGCAAACATATCGCCATCTAGGGGAAAAAACTTGATAATCTATCCGAGAAAAGGATAGCATATTATGTTAATATCGTTAGTTTTCGTGGATCTGAGTAGGATGACTATATTTTGTAGAGCTAGGTATAACGATATTTTACGTCGTGGACACTACAGTGCCCAAGATGAAGCGATTGGATATTGGTTTGTAAAAATTACATACTTAAATAAACATAAATTTAATAAATATAAATTTAAAAACTATAAAAAAATGTTAGAATAAATTTAAAAAAAAAACATGGTTAAACATACTTTATGTTGTAAAAAAAAAACATTATATTGAGTACGTTAGTACAAACTTACATTACAAATACTCTCAATTTGAGAAAATATTTTCTTGAATGAATAAATCTAGTTCTTCAATCAATGTTTTGTTGTTTCAATGTAATTATTCATGACGTATTCGCCGGTAATATAGATTGTTCGAATTGGCGTGAACTCCAATTTTGGCAAACGAAGGTTCGTAGGGTCAGAAATTAAAATCTGATTTGTAGTAAATTGCGATATTACAAACAATATATTAATTCAAATAATGCATTAATACTAATCCAATCACAGATCATTATAATCTTGTTGTTCGATCATTTGTAATTAATTACGATGATACAAACAAGGTATTAATCAGAGTAATGCATTGTAACGGATCACTGTAATATTATTGTTCGACTATTTGTAATAAATTACGATATTACAAACAGTCTATTAATCAATGGAATGCATTGAAACTGATCCAATCTCAGATCATTATAATATTGTTGTTCGACCATTTGTAATAAATTACGATAATGCAAACAATATGTTAATTAAAGTTATGCATTGACACTGATCCAATCACGGATCATTATAATAATATTATTGTTCGACCATTTGTAAAAAAATACGATATTAAAAAACATTGTACCTACTAATCAAAGTAATGCATTGAAACTAATCCAATCTCAAATCATTATAATATTGTTGTTCGACCATTTGTAATAAATTACGATAATGCAAACAATATGTTAATTAAAGTTATGCATTGACACTGATCCAATCACGGATCATTATAATAATATTATTGTTCGACCATTTGTAAAAAAATACGATAATAAAAAACATTGTACCTACTAATCAAAGTAATGCATTGAAACTAATCCAATCTCAGATCATTATAATATTGTTGTTCGACCATTTGTAATAAATTACGATAATGCAAACAATATGTTAATTACAGTTATGCATTGACACTGATCCAATCACGGATCATTATAATAATATTATTGTTCGACCATTTGTAAAAAAATACGATATTAAAAAACATTGTACCTTCTAATCAAAGTAATGCATTGAAACTAATCCAATCTCAGATCATTATAATATTGTTGTTTGACCATTTGAAATAAATTACGATAGTACAAACAATATATTAATTTAAGTAATGCATTGACACTGATCGAAACACGGATCAGTATAATATTGTTGTTCGACCATTTGTAATAAATCACGATATTACAAACAATTTATATATGAAAGTAACTCATCGACACATATCATAATAATATTGTTTTTTTTATTTTTATTTTGTTTTATTAAGAAATACAACAGCTGTTTACAAACATTTATAGGTATACAGTAAATAATTTTCTTATTTATATCGCCAATTACAGTATTTCCTAGTTATTAGTTACATTTTATATTGTTTATTCGGTAAAAATTCTCAATAAATACGAAAAAAGAATATTTCAAGTGATAATGGAGATGGAGATGATATCTATTTCCTTATTTTTAGCAACAAATAGAGACAAGTAAAAGTACATAACATACAAATATTTTATGTACATTTTTTTATCTAGGGTAAAACATTTACGCACTGTTCATTTGTCATCTTTTTTTATAAATATCTTAAAATACGTTATTAAAAACATTTGTTAACTCGCAGATTATTTCAAATTGTGATTTCATTCGCTTATGTTTACAGTTCAACGAATTTATTGTTTATAATATATTATTTCAGTGCCATTACATTTTACTTGTTAGGTTTTATTTATACTTTTCCATAATTTTTCTATAGTATATATTTAGATTTTTCACAAGAATATAGGCATCTTAATTAGACTATATATCCATTTATTGATTTTAACAGTTCTTTTTTATAGGATGCAATGTTTGATGAAAACAGGTCTATCTTTGTATTGGTCATACAGTTATTATTGAAACTAATACACGCTCTATTGACAAATGTGTTTAATATATAGTTTGTTCTACAGGACTCGATATAAAATAGTGTTTTATTTCTGTTGCTTCTATGTAGATGGACAGTGGAAACGAATTGCACTCAGGAGTGCACTAATATCGACTATATTATTTAAAATTTTGTACAAGTAGACCAGATCAATAACTATCCTTCGGTCTTCCAGTGATTTTATTTTATAATGTGTAAGTGCTTGATCATAATACCGGAAATACCGACGGTTTCTGAAATTGTATTGTTTTATGCATTTTTTTTGTAATCTCTCTATAGCATTAATGTGGACAGTATAACTCGGGTTCCAGACCGCAGAGGCAAATTCCAAAAGACTTCGGATAAGCGAGTTGAACAGTATTACCAGCGAGTTGGGATTCCGGAAATCCTTTGTGTTTCTAAATATAAAGCCTAGGGTCTTGTAAGCACGGGAAGTAATATTGTCATAGTGTTTAATGAAATTTAATTTTTCGTCTAATATAATTCCCAAGTCCCTCATTTCGGACTTACGTTCTAGAGTCGAGCTATTTAATTTATAATCAAAGTTTATCCTGTTTTTGTTTCTGGTATAAGTTATAAAGTTACACTTGTCGATATTCAGGAACAGTTGATTTACCTGACAGTACTCTTTTAGTGCGTCGATGTCGTTTTGAAGATCAATACAATCAGTGATACACTCGATTTTTCGATAAAGTTTAGCATCGTCTGCAAATAGTAATAAGTTCGAGGTTTTTACACAGTTTCCCATGTCGTTTATATATATTAGGAACAGGAGTGGTCCCAGATGGGACCCCTGGGGTACTCCAGAATGAATAGGTAAGTATGATGATGTGTATCCGCATACAGTTACCGCCTGAGACCTATTTTTTATGTAGGATTCAAACCATCTTAGGAGGTTACCCCTGATTCCCAGTTTATATAGTTTCTCCAACAAAATGTTATGATTAAGTTTATCAAATGCTTTGGAGAAATCACTATAGAAGGCGTCAACCTGTTTTCCTTCATGCATCGATTGTGTTATATAATGGGTAAACTCAAGTAGGTTTGTCTCAACAGATCTTTTGGTTCTGAATCCGTGTTGACTATTACTGATATATAGGTTTATTTTTGGGTTAATATGGTTTATTATTATCTTTTCGAGTAATTTGCTAACTATTGGGAGTTTTGATATTGGTCGGTAGTTTTTAACGTCACAACGATCTCCGTTTTTATGTATTGGAGATATCCATGCTTGTTTCCACACTGATGGGAAACAACCTTCGCGCAGAGATTTATTAAATATTATCGATAAAGGTTCCGATATCTCAGGCAAACAATTCTTCAAGAAAACCCCCGGTAATTTGTCGGATCCTGAGCCCTTGTTTATATTTAAGTTATTTATATACCTACTCACTAACGAAACGTCCACCTGTAAGTCATGTATTAATAATAGATTATTATCATTTAAAGGTTGCGTCTCGCCGCTTTCGTAATTATTTCTGTTTGAGTTTTGAATAAGTACAGACGTAAAATATTCGTTAAAAGCATTACAAATGGAGGCGGGTTTTGTAAAGACGTTGTCATTATACTTAATTTTGTTTGGGATATCACCAATACCAACAGGGGTAGGAATTACCTGATTTAACTTTTTTTGTTGGTATGTATTCGCGAATCAGATCCGAAATTATTTGATAAAATTTGTCAACACATTCATTTGAAGTGAGGTCAGATAATTCTAATGCCCAGTCGTGCGATGCAAGACCAGACTTAATGTGTGGGTAGTCAGCTCTTCCATAAAGGGTAATTTCCCTATAATTGCCTTTCAATAAACGGTCTCTAGTTAGGTTAACAGGAAATGTCACCAGAAGTGGGGGGTGGAATGGGTCCGGCTTGCTAAAAGATACCTCGGATTTGTGGACTCTACAGTTTATATTTTTGGATAGGACGTAGTCAAGTAAATTACCTTGGCTATTGTGTATAAAGTTACATTGGTTCAAATCAGATAGAGAGAGAAACTCAAAAAATGATAAGCTTGCCGGACTGCCCACAGCGCCAGTAATTACTGGCAGGCCATTCTCGTCTATGCTCCAGTGTATTTGCGAGAGGTTATAGTCTCCAAGCAACAGAAAGTCATCATTGGCTCGTAGGGACAAGATGTGTTCTACTTCATTTATGTGGGAAGATAAACTAGCAAGGTGACCGCCACCGGGAGCCACATATGCACAACATATATGAATACTTCTATTATGACCTATCACCAGAGATACCCATATATCCTCGGACAGTGATCTCCAGTTTGCCTGAGGCTGGGGTTCCAAATCTGATTTTATGGCAATCAGGACCCCTCCTCCCATTTCAGAGCCAGACATGTGTCTATCTCTCCGAAAGACAGTGTATCTGTCGTCGATAATTTCAGAGGACCAGATACCATCACACAGCCAAGTCTCCACCAAGCAAATGACGTCGTAATCGCCTGCCAGACAATTCAATAGCACTTCGTTGGTTTTCGTGCGGACACCTCTGATATTTTGGTAAAAAATTGACAGTTCACTTATAAGATTTGGAGCGCCGGCAAAGAAAATAATTTGACAATTTTAAAGAGTGCACATAGATAATCAATACAAATAAAATCCAAAATAACTTGATACGACCGCATGCTATTCGTAAACAAGACTCGTACAGAATACGGTGAACTAGTTCTGAATATAATGCTCCCAGTCGACAATAAATAAATAAAATAGAGTTGAAATATTTCATATACTATTTTATCACCGAGCGCAACAAGACACACGATTGACTGGGAATAGTGGGCCGATCTAAAATATATCGTTCCCAATTCATAATATAATAATATTAAGTAAAACAGATCACATAAATAATGTCGAGTCCTTGTGTTAACGGTATCACAAATCGCAACAAAACATTTGTCAGTAGAGCGGTATGAAATTGCGTACACGGTCAGAACAAAATATGATTTCATTGGTTCAGTTACGGCGCTATGTGTCGCGGTATGACAATCAGACATGCGCACTGCAGGTAAGATAAGAATCGGACGTTGCGGGGTCGACAACATTTTATAATCATTGATTAAGTGGTTTACAAAAATGTCATGTTTTTTGGAAATGCATGGAGGGGCAATACAGCATGTACAAGACAAAACACACAACAAAGAATCGTGAGCGCAGCGGCCCAGCAGGACATGATCCCGAACACATGGAGAAAAGAAAGACGGCAAACACATAGAAGGAATTTGAGGGATTTGGTAATACATCCTAAAGGTAAGAGCACTTATCTCCACACGAATTACAGCCTCAACAGGTCTTCCAAGCTTGATATCCATATCTTTGGAGCCGTGTCCTCCTTCCTTAAAAAAATCCTCCCATATCTTGTCCAGGCGTATTTGAAGTCGTGATCCTTGGCATATTTCCGGGTTTCATAAAATAAGTTTTTGTTTTTCAGAGTCAAGTGTTCGTTTATGGTTATTAGTCTTCGTTCGCCACCGACGCCTACATCCTTGGTAGAAATAGTCTTTTTCTTTGATCTGACACCCGCAAGGTAGGAGTCTCTAATATATTTTCTCAGAAACTTGACAATGATAGGCCTGGGTACAGCTTTATTTGTGGATCTAGACCTGACTAGATAGTCGATATCTTTAAGATCAGCCTCAATACCAATTTCTTTTGAAATATTCAGAAACACCTCCGATAAGGACTCGCCCGTTGTTTGGTTTACGCCACGTATTTCTATGTTATACAGCTTGTCGGCCTGTTCTCTTCTTTGTCTTTGGTTCTCAAGTTCAAAACCCTTTGCCCTGAGAGCAGCTACTTCCTCTTCCAGGGCAACAACTGATGGTCTGGCCTCCAATTTAGTTACCCGATCTTTAAGGTACCTGTTTTCCTCCTCCAGGCGGAGAATGGTTTCCTTAAGATCCCGGTATTGAGACTCCAACAGCGCCTTCAACTCTCCGACACGCTGGGCCATGTCTCTTCTGATAGCATCCATTTTTTCTTCCATTATGTGTGATATTTCACCGGCAAGTTCACTTTCCTTAGAAGATCCTCCCTCGTCGTCTGTATTGCACAACACTGGGGAGGGATTTTGGGTTGTTCTTGGGTCCAAACTTTTGCAGGTGGTGCACTTCCATGCGGCTCTAGTGGTTACGTTTAGCTTTTTAAATTTATTCTCCGTTGTCCCAACACAGGTGTAGTGGAATAAGGAGTAACATCTTGTACATCGCAAAGATTTTTTTGGACTAAGCGAGTTTGAGCAATGGTTACACTGTACCACACTTGTACTCATATTCGATGGTTTGCGATCTCACAGCTCGGGAACAGGTGACTCGTACAGTCGGTGGTCGCGACGCTATTGGTCGGATCTTGACAAGGAATTATAGATCGTATTGATTTGACAGCAAAACTTGCAAATAATATACCTTTTTGCAAGTGATTTGATTTACAAAAAAAAGTAAGTCTAGACACCGACTTCAATGAAAAATATGATGAAGATGGACACAGTAGTGTTTGAATTTTCAAATGGATGAATGAGCACAGTCACTTCTTATTTATTTACGATTTATCACCATTATATTCACTCTATCGAATTTTAACCGAATGTTGCAAGTCACACGTACTTGTATGCTAATGTATATAATGCGATTGTTGTTCTACCTTTTGTAATGCTCGATAAATCAATCAAGTAAAAAACCAATGTTATTACTCAAAAAATTGTTTAAAGTTTAAAAAAATTATTGAGGTACCCCGTTCACAATGATAAAAAAACATTCAAATCGGACAATATGGTGAGGAATCTGCTGATCGCGTAGCACACTGGCTATTCCCATTCATTCTACTGAATATCTCAGTTCCTCTTTAAACGTAATGGAACACTTAGTGAAGATATTACGACGTCTCAATCGATTCAACTCTTTTAAAAAAGACTAAAGCTGTTATACCTGTCTCATAACTCTTAACTGGCACCCCTTCTTTCTCTTTCCATAACATCTATCCTCTTCATTTCTTTGTTACTGTGAATTTACATTTAATAATGTAACGTGTTTGTCTGTTTATTTTTTGTCATAAATTGAATGTACCACTACACTACATACTTGGGTTGGTTGGAAGAGAGTCAAGTACAAACTATAGGTATTTGCTGACATTCAAAGCGATCCATGGCATGGCTCCCACGTATCTTTCAGACTTCTGCATCCCTCTCACCGCAAACGAGTGACAACAAACACTTCGGTCAGTCCAGCTTTTGTTGTGTCCGGACCAGCCTCCAGCTGGACCAGGACTGAAGCAGATCGGCAACTAAGCTCTATTCAAGAAACACCTGAAAAGCCTGTTATACATTCAAAGCGTCCGTGAATAATAGAAATAATAGAAATAAATAAGAATAATAGTGTTATCATAAAAATAGCGCTACAAAAGTCATACTAGTATTGTTGTACACATTTTTGTGCATTTTTTGTACATGTTTGAAGTTATATAAATCAAATAAAAATAAATTATAATTGAACACAGATTCATAAAAAAAATCACGTCAAATTGATAACCTCTCATGAGGGGCAAGTCTGGTCAAACTGCGGAATTTAAACCATCCATGTTTACCTATATTATGGATATAATTATCTAATGGAGTTCTCAAATATCTTAAGATGTTATAGAACTCCATAAAATAATTATGGAAGGTTTTGATTCCGGCGAAATCAAAACCCTCAGGATTACCCATATCATGCATATAATTTATCATATGGAGTTCTATGACATCAAAAGATATTATAGAACTCCACGTAATAATTATATCCATGATATGGGTAATCGTTGGGGTTTTAATTTCACCGTTTGACGGGACTTACCCCCCAGTTTTGAGTTTTTTATAAAATAAAGTAGGTAGCAAAAATGGCCGACCCAATTATCTCAAGGACAGCAAAGCTCGCTGTGCACAATGCAATAGTCGTACCAACATTAATGTATACAAGTGAGACATGGACATGGCAGAAGACGCATGAAAGTAAAATTAACGCTGTGGAAATGAGGTCCCTAAGACGAATGTGTGGTAGAACGATATATGATAGGATAAGGAATGTGGACATCAGACGAGAATGCAAGATTGAAAGAAATATTGTGAGTAGAATGAAAGTAAATACACTACGTTGGTTCGGACATGTGGAAAGAATTAACGATGAGCGCCTGACAAAGAAAGTATACAAGGCTGAAAAGAGTGGAATGAGAGGTCGTGGCCGCCCGAGGAAGAGTTGGCATGGTCATATTAATGAGATTTTGAAATATGGTGACGCGATGCATGGATGTAAATGAGGCAAAACATGTATGTCAAGATAGAGATGTCTGGCGTTCGGTCCTCTCTGCCTACCCCAAGTAGGGATACGGCGTGATGGTATTTATGTATGTAAAGTAGGTAGGTATATTTTTTTCGCCATTCAAGCAGTATCTCCCTAAATATAATATGGGTAGGTACCTATAGGTACAAACGCTTTACTTAAAGCTCAACATAGGTATATTTACTTTGAAGTTTGATCAAACGCACCAACAAAATTATTTGACTAGTAAACCAGTATACACGTAATAATAAATGTACAAACACCAAGTTTCAACTTTCGTATAACCCCCAACGGTCAGGGTTCGGAAGTAAATGGAGAGTATGCGGTGGTCTTCCCAACTGAACTATTTCCCTCGGGAGACATTAAATTCCTCGTCTCCGTCCCTTACCCGCACAGGCACACAGGGGGCGCGATGAGGAGGAAGACATATCATACTCATGCAGGTGCAGAATCTTTGATGGAGCCGCGCCAATGCCCCAGGGCAGAACTTTTGAAACTTAACCATACCCACGTTAAACTTTCACCTCCAAAAAATCTTCGAGAAAAATATAGGTATAACTTGACTTCCTTAATGCGACAATACTAGAATATGTACATTTATCAAATCAGAAATAGAGAATCAGACACATGCACTGCACATATTTATTTCTTTGGAGTAGAAAACAGCGACTTCAAAATAATAAAAAAAAAAAAAAACTATTACCTAATTGTACTGTTGATGACGACTGGGGTATAATATTTGGTAGGACCGCTGTTTTGTATATACCTATCGATATTTTGTATATATGTGTATGTATATTATTTATTTATTTATTTTACTTCTTGCACATAATATAAACAAATATATTGCCATAAGGCAATTTCTTCCAACCAACCAGATTATAGAGTGACAGAATTATACATGTATTACATAAAAAATGAAAGCTACAAAATAACAAAGAAAATATACATAACACCATAACACCATAGTAAATTAAAAGTAGGAAAAAACATCATAGCAAAAAAAAACGATTGGGAAGAAACGAGAATAGGAAATCTCAGGTGTTTAGGGATAAATATTACGTAGCAAAGGGAAGGAAGGAAAAGGAGAGGGATCAGGTATTTTCGGAGAGTAGTCTTGTCTTGAAAATGGAAAGCGAGTTTGACGAAGTAATATCAGGACTCAAATTATTCCAGAGTCTTGCTGAACGTACTTCAAAGGAAGAGCTGAAAAATTCAGTGTTGTGAATGGGGATAGTTAATGTAGTACGTTCAGCAGATCGAAGCGATAGGCCGTGATTAGATAAATAGGTGGATTTGGTTTTAAGGTACTGCGGTGAATAAGGATTAATCAATAAGTTTTTTTCTTTATATTTTTTGTACTTGTTTCTTACCTTACCACTTTGCTTTATTATCTTTTTTTATAAATAATATTACTATCTGCTGTTATTAACAAAATAATTTTGTGTATATTTGGATTGGTATACCCAAACAGGCTGTTCATTGTAGCATTTTTTGTGCACTATTGCTTTGTTATGATTGATATTATGTGTAGGTATATGTATTTCGTTAACCGTATTCCAAATCTTAAATAAATATAGTTACGTGGGCCAAAACATCTATCTGCAAGTTAAAACAACACGTTAAAAGAAACGGAAAAGAAAAACATTATGAAATTAACAAACTTATATCAAGAAAATGTTGAAAATTTACCATACAAATTATGAACACTGTGAGGAGTATTTCGTTGGCTACCCGTTTTTATATAGATAGACTAGCGGACCCGACAGACGTTGTCCTGCACAAACGTTGGCTTGCCCGTTATAAGCTGGTTTAACAAACATAAAAAGGTTGGATTAACTTATAAAAGGAAGCACGGCACATGCGTGTATACCCACATATCAGTCTTGCTTCACATAAAAAAGGCAACATACATAATGGGTAATGAACTATATAATATGTAAGATGTTTTTGTTACCTGTTATAGTTTCGATTACCCGGCCCTGATGGGATACACACTAATATTCACTCTCTCTCTCTCTCTCTCTCTCTCTCTCTCTCTCTCTCTCTCTCTCTCTCTCTCTCTCTCTCTCTCTCTCTCTCTCTCCATCTCCCTCTTCCTAGTCACAAAAAGAATCGAAGATTCAGAATCCCCTAATAATTGATTATTTTATTTGAGTTGGATATTGAGAAGTTTGGAGAAAGACTTTTCAAAGAATAATCTTGGTCTATTTTGAATTATGCCATAAGAGTATCTATGTATGTATATATCTTTCAAACACAAAATATATATTTATAACTTCATTTTATAGTACGGAGTTGTACATTTTTTCACTATAGAAAATTCACTCTACGTTTGTTGTTTGATCTTTACGTTTCAATCACAAAATATATATTTATAACCTCACTTTACATTACGGAGGTTTTTATCAAAATAATATAATATTCAAAAATTAATTGAAATATTTAAACGAAAATATTAGGAAACATTACATTGAGATAACTTTGATATACCTATCGTCATAATACCACTTTAAACGGAATATACTTGTAATAAAACTTTATATAATAATAAAAATATACAAATAACTTAATAATTTCATAAAATATTAAAAATATGAAAACAAATATCGCAGACAGCGTCGAGAAAACATCAAGTTTTAATGTGATAACCAACCAATATAAGGTCTTTGTAACCAACATTGCATA
>OY754982.1:25370335-25470335 GCA_963576475.1 Molanna angustata
AAATATGAAAAAAAAAAACAAAAAAAATAATGGAAATAGGTAGGTACCTACTTTCTAGAGTTAATATAAATGAATTCGTGACGTTTAAGGGTTGAGTATGTATATTCCAACCAAAAAAAAAACGAATAAGTTTGAAAATAATTTTTAATGAAATTGTAACTAAGTCGGTAATTTTAAATTTATTATATACTCATAAACTGTATTATTTATAAAAAAAAAAGTATGGACAAATCCAATGATGTGCGTTCAGAATAACTACCATTTCATAATGACGAATGCCGCCATTTAGTATTGTGATAATGTCAAAAGTCAATCGTTGTTTATGTTTCAAAATCACCACCAGTAGGTCACGCCGGTGGCACTCTATTGGTAGCACTGGTTTTACTTTACGCTTGCATCTCCAAAGGTGGCGCTATTTATTTTTTTATGTTGGTATTTTTGAAAATGCAATGTAAAATTTTCAGACCTTCAGCATACTTCAGTTGTGTTTTGTTGTTTGTTGTTTGTTGTGACGCGAAACATTTTGATCCTTTAAAATCTTGAAGTAAACCAAATAATAAATATAACACGTGTGATTTTGTAAAATTCTTGTTGTTTTCGGTGTTAATCTACATACATACCATCACGCCATGTGATGGTGATGGTTTTTATCTATTGCCAGCTTTTTGTATTTTTCGATTATCTTCGCAAGATGGCTGACAAGTTTTGTTGTGTTTTGAATAAATTGTCAAGTAAAATACGGTGAAGTGAAGGTATATAATTATCCGAAAATCAGTAATAAATCTTTCTTTGTGGAAAATAAATTAAAAAAACCTAATAATCTACAATGCATATTTTATTCAGAACCATGTATTTTATGAATTATTTGGCATGATTTTTGAAATATTGCAAATAAAATCCTCCAAAATATGTCTTTTTTTTTACTAAATCATGATTGAAAAATGGTTATTTTTTATTTCAGTTATCCTTGAATCCATTCATCAAAGCTGGAAACATTTTAAAATGGAAATTTAAATTTGCCGTGGACCGGTTGACCAAATTTTACATTCATTGCCTCTATAGCGGGGATGCAAGAAACCTTATGATTATCCGGTTACAGCTTCTATGTATTGAGTGACACATCTGAAGTTTACTGAAAGTTTACTTCTATATTATATGTGCAGTAAGTTTGGAATATTTAATTCATTAGATTCGATTATTCGATTTCAAGTTTGGAGTTTTTAATTTTTTTTACATCTAAATAAAAATATATGTATCTACCTACGAACAAGTATTAAGATTCATATTTCAGTTTTCACGTATGGTAAAATCCACAATAATTGCTGAATCTCGACTGTAAAATATTTACTGCATATTATATTTAATGCAGACTCACAGAGAAAGAAACGTAGATTATTTTTGTCAGAAGCATTGCGGCAAAGTATGCTGTGTCGTGTATTTTATTTAAAAAAAAAGAATCGTAAAAACACGTTTCAGCCGATTATTCTACCTTCCTCAAAGGTTTCCAAAAGCGAATTGTAATTATTATTCTGTCAAAGTGGAGAGGTTTTGCTCCGCGGATTCTCCGGGATGTTTTTGCTCGTTATGCCCGCATTCATTGCTTAACTTGGTAAACGGGCAAAAGTAAAGTAAGTACCTTGCAAGTGCACGTAAGTACCTGGCTCCGTAATACAATACACATAATTCTACATTGTTCGTACGAAATAAAGCTTCTTTTCTCCGCTTAGGAAATAATATTAAAAGCAGCAATGTATGCCAGGGGAACAAACGATATTTTGTATAAGTTGTAGATATACGAATTGGCAATTTCGAATACAGTTATTACATTGTATGATTTAATTTAATTTCATTGTGTTTATGTTTATTTGTAAAATAGTGCATTAATGAATAATGCTAAATTAGAGGTTATATTAATATGTGCTAATCTCCGAAGCCGTCCAACCGATATCGATGATTTTTTTTCTAAAATCGTATTTATTTATTTATTTATTTAATATTGTTTCTCGGGCAACTAACAGGTACTATGTCAAATATTAATTTAACCCGCACCCAATAACAAGTTGCCACATTCTGGAGACGTACGATATTAATCGTCTCACAGATCCAGACTGAAAATACAATTAAAAACTGTGTCTCCACCGGGAATCGAACCCGGGACCTTTGGCTCAGCAGTCAGATATCTAACCAACTGAGCCACGAATTGATTGTATGATTGGCTTCGTATCAAAAGATAGGATAGTTCAGGGGGCAAGTCTGGTCCAACTGGCGAAATCAAAACCCTCACGATTACCCATATCATGAATATAATTATTAGGTATATGGAGTTCTATAATATCTTTAAATAGCTGTGAGGCACCGAATAGTGCTTCCACTCTTTTCTATTATTGTTTTCGAGTGTCCCGTAAGAGCCGGGTAATCGAAAATACAACAGGCAACAATAACATCTCACATAGTTCAGCAATGAGGTTCACCACCCATTCTGAATATAGTGTCTTTTTAGGTGAGACGAGACTGGTGTGTATACACAGATATGTTGTGCTCCCTTTTATAAGGCAATGCACACCCGCACACCTTTCGCTGGTTACCCCACATTGTGGGATATGCCGTGATGGTATGAATGAATGAATAATATCTTTAAAAGTCATAGAACTCCATATGATAATTATATCCATGATGTGGGTAATCACGAGGGCTTTGATCGAGATCTAAAAACAATATTTAATTGTTATCAACGAATTTTTTTTTATATATTTTTGAATTCACATCCAAAAATACATTACCTATATTATAACCTCAAATGTTAACTCCAATACACACCCCAAAATTTTTTTATATGAAAACTATTGTTTTGTGTCAATTTTTTTTTGTAGCTTTCTCAGTTATAAAATATTATTTGTGTATATGTTGTAGTTGTTGATTTGTATTTTCTTCTTATGTCTTAGTTCAGGGTCTTCTATTTTGCCTATTTTTATTTTGTGTATTAGTTTTAATGTTTCATACTCTGCCATCTTCTGTATGTTTATTTTCTTTTATGTGTAGGTATTTCGATGGTTTGTATGTATTTGACCTTTCATTTATATTATTTTGTTTTGCTTTCTTTGTAGTTTTTGTGTTTCTGTTTTATTGCCATTTGCCCAGGAATGATTGTAACATTACAATGGCGTTGAGCTGATCCGATCATGTTGCCCGCAGTTTTGCAGAAAAATAGAAACGCCTCCGGTACATATATACATACAAAATACATACAAAAACTATTGTGATAGAACAGCATAGTGCATATCTAAGTCTGGTAGCCATCAAATCATCAACAAATGACTTTACAAGATAAAACAATTGTATTTCTAATGATTTTTATTTCGGGTTCCTCACATAAGTTATACACTACGGGTCGTATTACGGAAGTTATTTAAGAATAATGTAAGAAAAGGTTGAGATCCCGTAAGCTGTATTCTCGCAGTACGGGACCATACAGTTTTCTCAAATAACTCTTGCAATACGACCCTACGTATCTGAAGGATTCTTATCGAATAACAATTAAACAAAACGCTCTTGTCATGTGCGTATCTAATTCTACAACGATGTCCGAGGGAATTTATTTAGACCCATCAGACATGCGGACCTTGTAGCCATGAAGAGCAAACTTAGGGCTTTTAAGACTTTCTGTCTATGCTCAGTGAACGGTGAGCCAGTTTTTTTCCACATAATTAGCTCTCTTTGGCACTTTAAGTGCAGTGTCTGCAAGGTTTTAGAGTTCTCCGAACCCTTCTTATGTGTTTTTTCACAGTTTTGCAAGGGGCCATTATTAATCCCCATAAGCAGGACAGGTGATGGTAGAGGGAGAACAGTGGACATCTAAGTCTGAAAGTCCCTTGGTCTCAGGGAAGAGGGTTTTCCAGAAGAGACATTTCCTGTTTAACGAGAATAAGAATTGGTCACTGTATTGTGGCTACTCACTCTTTTAAATTCATGTATGTCTAGAGGAGGAGACTCTGGACCATGTGTTTTTTATTGTAATAACCGGTTTAATATCAGTGGTTTGTATCAATCCTTTATCGACACTGTTCATACATCTCCAATTAATATTTCCCGCCTGTTATCTCTTAATAATTCAAAAATTTATGTCTTGTTGTTAAAATTTCTAATAACTCACAACATCGAATTGTAACTTAATCTTTAACTTTTTAATATTCTCCTAAAACTGCTCCTAACCTTACTTTTTTATTTTTATTTTAATCCAAGGCAAGAACTCTAAATAGGGTGAATTGCCATACAAAGCAAAACGAGTGGGTTGTGGCCAACACTAAACTCTCGACACCATAGTTCTCATAGTTATTAGTTAAGCGTTTATTTTTTCTTCTTCAAATGTTGACAATCTCAATATGGTAAAATATGCTTATGTTATATGAAATATTTTATTCATTCTAAATTTTACTACCAGGAATATAAATTTTCTAACGATAGTATATTTTTATATTAAGATAGACAAACTATTAATGCAGTATGGTGAAGAATGCTTATGTTGTATGAAATATTTTAATAAAAGCATATAAATTTTGTTTTAAAGAACGCGAGAGCATAGCATATGAAATTATATTATGTTATTTATGGAAAGCTAATCAGTTCTAAGTTCTTATAGCGTATACGGCGTAATGACTCTCCCCTATTCCATAGTGTGGAGAGTAAAAAAGTCTGAAAGCCACCACTTGATCGACGGCAACGTCTGCGTTACGTGTCCCAATAATCTCATTATCGAACTCAAACAATTATTGTAATAAATTTTTGAGTCTCTGTCGCAAGTAAAGAATCCTATTCGCGAAATATATTTCTGTACAAAGTTAAAAATTAAAATATTCACCGCCGCTAAAGCTTTACTTTGTCTTGATTTTCTTTGAATAAAATCAATATTCCGTTGAGTTTACGGCGACTTAACGCAAATTTGTTGTACGGGGAATTTCTGGTGTAAAATAACGAGGGCCTAACTCCCGCTAACGACGCTTTTCCCCTTTAATTACCCCTAAGGAACGGTATTCGCCGCAGCCGTTATTTATTATTTAAGAGGTCCTATTGGGAGATGGTGCTAAAACATTGCCTATCAACTACCTACCTTTTATTTCCACTAATTATTATTATAACCGATTATTCTCATCCAGGTGCATAAGTATCATATTATTATACAACCCTTAGGTTGGATGCAGGGGCGTACCTAGAATCTTCAGATTACACAAACCCTGAAATAAAATTAGGAAATGTGGAATAATTAATTTTTTTAGCATCAGTTCTTCGTTGTTCATTACAGTGGCCACGAAAAATATTTTTCAATGACATGCCAAAATAATATTGACACATTTTGTGGCCCTGGAAAAGGATTCTATTTACGTTTCAATGCCTGGATCTTGTAGTATGGTTGCAATAAAACAATCAAAAAATTATTGAGTCTATTAGTAATTAACTATTTACATGTTATATTTATAGGCAAGCCAAGGTTTTCGGTTTATATAAACTATTCCGCTACAAGGTGTCTCAAAAGAAAAATTATATTTGTATTCAGATCGTTGTGTGGGGATGTTAGACGACTTCTTGGTGCCTCAATTTCAAAACATTCCTGGCTATAACCAAAGAACATGGTTCCAGCAGGACGCTCGTCAATACATCTCTGTCACGAGTTCGTGAAATTTTCCCAGGCAAATTGATCTCCAGGAGAGGTGACATAAATTGGCATCGACGCAGTCCTGATTATTTAACCCCTATGAACTTTTTCCTGCGGGGTTATATGTAATCTAAAGTTTACGCCAATAAACCGACTTCCCTGGCGCATTTGAAAGAAAATATCCGTCACGAAATGGTAGCCGTCACTGAGTCAACCTGCCGAGCCGTCATAAGTAATTTTACTGTTCGATTAAATGAGTGCTGCGAACGCGAGGGTCTACATTTGGACGATATTATTTTTAAGAAATAAATTCCCAAATTGTGTACTTTAATAATTAATAAACATTTTTACGATATACGACTTACTTTTTTTAATCGATCCACTAAATATAAACTTCATTTTGAGACACTCTGTATTAGACGCATAATATACGGTGTAGGTATTTTGTTTCATTAGTTATGGTTGGGAGTTGGGATACACAACGACACTAGACACTCACACCCGTATCAGAGACAAATATGATGATTGAGGAGTTTTTTTCAATGACACATACAAGTAGACTACTGCTGTCCAACTAGGAAACCCCGTTATAGGGCATTCAGTTTACAACTTTACATTGAAAATACATTTATGAACTTGGTAATGATAGTTTCCGCTCTACGTTTGGTAGGCACACATTCAAAATACTTTTTACTTGTAACTAATTAACCACTACCTCAAAAAACATCAAAACAGATACATAGATCACATAAAACAGATCAATATGGGGTGGAAGTCCCGTCAAACAACGAAATCAAAACCCTCGTTATTACCCATATCATGGATATAATTATCGTATGGAGTTCTATGATATACTAAGATACTATACAACTCCATAAGAAAATTATATCCATGATATGGGTAATCACGAGGGTTTTGATTTCTTCGCTTGACCAGACTTTCCCCCAGGTCAAAAAGTCCGTCATCTTCTTCTTTTCGTGTCGGTCAGACTACAGCCCCCTTCGCTCCCAAAATGCCACAACTCCAACTACTCTGTCCTCAAAGCGGGCTCGCTCCTCAAAGTCTCTCCAGTTACACCGTTCAGGAATCAATGGACATGCGAGGAAATGCTCGATGTTCTGCTCCTGCCCACACTCACACATCTAGTTCTCAAGAATTCCCTATCTCTGTAGGTTCTTCTTTGTGCGGCCTTCCCAGTCCTAATCCTGTTTAAGGTTTTCCATATTGGCCATGGGAGGTCTCATCCTGGTGGTAGGGTTTCCATTGGGGTGTTGAATATAATACCTTGCGATTCCCTTGCTGAGTCCCTCCATAGACGTTTTAATTTGTCAACAAAACGATTCCGGACGCTATTTGACATTTCAAAACCATAGAGTCATAGATCAATGTCGTCATGTGTGTGATATGACTCTCAGATCAAATCAAAACAAATCAAATATTTTATGTATTACTCAAAAAGCATCGCAAGTAAATATCAAATTTAGTTCCTGATATTATTTCTTAGATGTAATATAATATGTAGAACAGCATGAAACGTCATAATTGATGTTTTTTTTTAAATTTTATTTATATTTAATTTGGAAACATTACAGATTCTTTTAACAAAAAAGAAATATATTAATACGATTGAATACAAAATAAGGCGATTTATTATATTGTTTCACTAAAAGTATAAAAAGAAATTTACATTATTGTATTCAAGAAGAGAATATGAATCAGGGCAACGGGTCACAGGTTTTAATTACAAAACCTGTACAGCATATTATATTCTTTGACAATCACAATAATACTAAGCACATCATTAACACAGCATCTAAAAACCACTTATGTAATAAATAGATTTACTTACCAATTAGTAATTTATACCCACATAAATAAGGTGTTGTATCTTTGCTTCTTAAAACAAATTTTAAAAACAAAAATAAATATTTTTACTCCTCACTAACCCAAGGGGATATAGTGGAAAGTTATGATTTTGCAATTTTTAAGGTATGGCGTGCGCTAGTGTCTGAATCCGGACGATTCAGCCCTATATAAAGACGCCTCAGACCGGGAGCGGCCATTCGATCTACCCTGTTCCAGTTATCGCGGTCGCGCTGTCCTTGCGACCCCATAGTTTTCAATCCGCGCTATCATCGTTTATTATTCTAATTTAAAATATAATTATTTATTAAGTCAACTATTTTCAATGTATTAGAGTCACTTATCCAAATAAATTCATGTAAGTAATTACACCAATTATCTTTTGATTTCTGCCATCTAATTACCTGTGTTTTACTGTAATATTAAATATCTATATGTACGTAGTGCTGTGTTAGGTAAGTACCTACACAGTCATTACAATACCTTCGCTTGGGGATAGGCAAACAGGTTGAAATACCTAAAGCCTATATAGACCGGCATAGCCTATCCTGGGTGACCACCGACAGGTTATCTAACTTGATCGGCAGCACAACCCAGTCCTCGGTAACCAAGATCAGGTAACTTGGTATCCGGAGGGCCCAAAGCCAAACAGGTGACGAGAGTACACCTAAAAGAGGCTATTTTTTTATTGCAGATTATCAACTAGTATCATGCTGAGATTGTATTCTGAAAGTTTCATCACAATGTATCTGTGTGTGTGCTATGTACAGCGTGTTTATTTTTACTTTATCGATTATAGACTAAAGTACTCATTCGATTCTATTCAAATTTTGCAAATATATATTTAATACTCGCTTAGACCCCATTAGATTTTGAACGATATATGAATAGTGCTTCTCAATTTTTTTAACTGTCAAATATTTCAACGTGACCCCAAACTCAGGAAACTTAAAAATTGAAATTTATATTATCAAATTAATAAAAAGGCACATCACTTTCATAAAATGGCATTGAAGAGTTATCAAGTTTTCATACTAAAATATTTAAATAAAAAATTATTTAACAAACTCATTTCATGAAAATGCTGAAAATTTTTCATACAGAATTTGAATACTTTATAGAATGACTTGTTAGTGAGGAGTATATCGTTGGCCACAACCCACTCGTTCTTATTTTGTAATATGATTAACTGATTGCCATAGTACACATTGTTTTGTATACTTAACATTTACTCTGGTTGGTTGGAAGAAATTGCCACTAACGACAATAAGCCCGCCAGTGTACTAATTATATGTACAAAAATATTAAAATAAATAAATAAATATTCATTAATATTATATTACGTAAACAAAAAAGTAACACTCTAATTAAAAAGAAAACTTTCGTTTTTTATGTAAGCGAAATCATCAAAACTATTAATGGATATTTTTCGTTCCCTACGTTAGTTTTTTTTTTTCAAAACAACCGTACGTTGGTATAGATTTGTTAATATCGATAACGGCTATCGAAATATAGCTAACGGCTCGGTCATTCCTTTAACGATCAATTATCCCGGTGTTTAACGACGGAATAAATGAAGTTAACGGCTCCCAGAGGCAAAAAAGAAAGAAAGATGTAAAGATATTGTCAGCAATCGTGAGTTGAGGGTAAAAAAAGCCTTTGGGTATTTTTTAGAGAGAATTGAGAAAATGAAACATCAAACAAACGAACAATTAGTAAAAATGTTTTAGGTAAATATTACAAGAACTTCTGCTTAGTTTTCGGAATATAAATTATGTCTCTTCTTATTCTTATTTTTGTGTCAGGTCACGTCAGCTTATCGGTATCCAATCTGAAATAAACATACTCTCGCCATAGCAATTTATTTTTCCTCTTTATACGTTGCAGTTATTTCCTTCTGGCACATTTTAACTAATATAATTACACTTATATTCTGGCCGGAAGCAGGAGCGGTTGCGTCTCCGAAACTTAGCCAAACGTTTTAGCCAAACCTTTGTAATCATTAATAAAAGTGTATTTATTTATGACTGTGCTGTTTGGATATGTGCACAAAACCAAATGTTTTGTAATCACTATAGTTCGGTTAATTTTAACAAGAAATTTTGTTACAATAAAAAAAAATTTCGGTGTAGTTGACATAAAATACTCAAACATGATTGACACTAAGATATTTTATTAAATTTATTTTTATTACAATGTTACAATTATTTATTATTTATCAGTTTTTTTTATTTTAACAAAAATATATTTAAATGTAAGGAACAAATGATAAACAAGGAAACTAATAACAGATTTTCCAATTTATTTTGATTTAAACAAAATTAATAAAAAATAAAAAAGCAGAAGAAAAGGTAATTAATGGGAGACGGACAAGGGGTTTGAAGAAAGGATGAAATGGGGAAATTGTTTTTTGATCAAAAATGGTCTCGTGAATATTTAAAAGTACTATAACATACCATCATGCCCTTTCCCTATTTAGAAGTATATCTTTCATATATCGTTGCAAATGATTATAATTTATTTATTTATTTATTTTACATAGTATTAGTAGACATAAAACAGCGTAAGTAACAAACAATAATTATAACAACAAAATATATTAGTACATTAGCAAAGTAGGTGCAGTTTTACATGTAAATTTTTCCGAGTTGTACGCTGCATATGAGGTGATGTATGTGTCAAGATAGAAGAATGCGGTCTTCGGTTCTCACTGCCTACCCCTTGAGGAAGATAGAATTGGAGAGTAAAAAATACACTTGTCTATAGAGACACATACAATATCAATATGAAGTTGATCACTCAATTTTCCCATACAGAAGCTATTTTATGTTTGTTGTATACATTTTTCATAAAAATATGAAATTTATTTTACATTGATATGGCAGACCATAGATTTTTTTCTTTAAATTTTGACAATCCTTGAATTGATTTTTGATGAGTGTATTTTTGTTGTATCAAAATATCAAACAGTATACAAAAAACTCGATTTTCCAGACCAGGAGAGAGCATTTTGAAAATTTGGACAGATGAAATCATAGAGAAGAAATTAACGGATATCTATGTAAAACTAATCAGCTCTAGGTCTATGCACTTTACACATATGATGTTAATATGAAGTCAATCGGACTCATAGTTTGGGCTGTAGAGAGGATACAAAAAAAAACAACGTAAATGATGAAATCATAGAGAACAAATTAAAAGTTGTCTATGAAAAACTAATCGGCTCAAGGTCTATGCACTGTAGACATATAATGTAAATATGAAGGCGATCGGACTTATAGTTTGGGCTGTAGAGAGGACACAAAAAAATGAGAAATTGAAGTACAAAAAATACGCTTAAAAATTATGAAATAATGACTCTCCACTATTCCATAGTGTGGAGAGTAAAAAATAACAAACTAAGATAGCATGACTTACACAAAAAAAACCACAAACTAGAAAATATTCCAATAACTATTCACTAAAACAAATTAAGCATACAATATCTAAAAAGAGTTTTCCTTTTTGTATTTAATACCTAGGCGACGAATGTCATTATGTTATTCATGTGTATTAATAATATTTAAAATAAATACAGAAATAAATTACCATCATTATAACTAAGAATTGTTAAAAATGGCGTTCAAACAGAAGAAAAAGACTCCTACTGAAGACTCCTAGAAGAAAAAGACTGTAGGTATGCATTTGAGCACGATATCATTTAACGTGCCACTTATGGGACAAAGATACCGGTTATTTTTAAATTACCTAGCAAAGTATTCATACGTGAACTTGATTGCACTCAAATTTGAGTGTTTGCACGAAGTCTTAACACGGTCTGTTAAAGAATGTACATAGTTTTTCTTCAAAGAATCTCGCTGTACGCATTTTCTTATTGGCAAGTGCAGTGGCGTACCGTCAAGTTCCTTGCCGTATAAAAGGCCGCCATAGTGCTTCGTGGGGAACCTTTGTACCTACACATAAAGTGCAAACACGTTCTCTTGAGCTTTCATAAAGTCATACCCACTATTCCGTACGCCTATGCTGAAATTCAATGACATAGTACAACAACGTTGTATCTGAATAAAAAATAAATAATTAAGTGTAAATTAAGTAAGAATTTTAGTGATCCCGGTCATGAGGCAAAATAATATTTATCATTATAATATAGTTTTAGAAGTCACATTATACAACACCGTAAATATTCAGGATCATTTTCAAGAAAATGATATTTATTTATTTATATTAATAATAATAAATCTATTTTCAAATATACATACTTACATAATATCATCATTATCGTCATATTTAATCAAAAAATAATAATATACACAATATCAAAAGAAAAGAAAAAACATGCAATTCTAAATACACAAAATATACAATAAGATAATGAAGAAATTATAATATATAAAGAGACATGATAATGTTTTTAAAGTTATCAAAACCAGTTGTTGTACTGAATTTATATATTTGTATTATTATTAATAGATTGAAAGTGAACACATTGAGATTGTTTGGCCACATAGGGAGAATGAATGAGGAACGCCTGACGAAGAAAATATACAGTTCGGACAGGAATGGAATGAGAGGTCGGGGCCGCCCAAGGAAGGGATGGCACGTCCATGTGAACGGTATTTTGAAAGACGAACATGTAAAAGACGATGTACGAATGTTGACGAGACGATGAATGTATGTCAAGATAGAAGTAAGTGGCGTTCGGTTCTCTCTGCCTACCCCGTGAGGGACGTGGCGAGATGTTATGTATGTATGTAATCGTTACCAAATTACTTTTTTAAATTAAATTCTCTCAAACGATTTTTTATTAAAAAAAGTCTCGGATCAACTTTTAAACCATATTTTTAAGAAGCGTTTTATCAATTAGTTTTTTTTATTATTTTACTAATTTCAATTACATACACTCTCGTGCTTTTATTAATAATGGACACGTTTCATACAAGTAATTACATCTCCCCTAACTAACAATTAAGTTTGTACTGTAATGTTTAGTTACATTTTTAAACAGGGAATTAATACGAATCGGAGTGCAATGATGGCCTTATAACACGCAACATTTGCGCAAATAACCTTTCACTGTAGATACTTTAAAGGAAAAATACCCGTTGCAAACAAACTATAAAATAACACTTTGATTCATCATTGGCATGAATATTTATTTTAACAACGCTTCAATGAAAATGATTTTTGACTTTCTAATACAAAATATTAATCAAAGAAAAAACTTCATGGTCAACACAGAACAACATTGATCACGATTTCAGACAATGGAAACATAGGTACCATCATTCTTAAACAAAGTCGCCCCTGATAAACGTGGAATTCAAATTATTTATATGGTATATAAATAAATTACTTAGAAAAAACGACATTATTTCTCTTGGATAATTTCAAAATTATTCTTCATTTTCCTGGAGAGTTGTTGGCAGCAAAGCCATGCATCTCCTTTTAAACTTCGTTAGGTCTTCAGCTACACTCATCGGAAGGATTTTTTTTTAATGCAACATAACTTAATTTTACCAAGTGACATCCACGCATCAGATCTCTATATGGCACTCCATGGTGAATCACACCAATCAATAACGCGGTTAGCAAAAAACAAAAGACGAAAATTATAATGTCTTGCCGTTAAGTAGTTTTCGCAAAACGGATGTTGGATTATTTGGTAAAATTAAATTTTGCTTTTCTTTTTAGTTAATAAGCTTTAGGTGAAATTGGCGAATAGTTAATATTTGTATTTTATAATATAAATAATAACTTAGTATACACCATTTATGAGCACAAATAACTGTTGACCGATTTCGAGAACAATGTTCTCATCTTCAGGGTGTACGTACTGAATTAAAAATGAAAATATAGACTTAACCTAAACTAAAGATGTGGGAGGAGTCAATTTGAAAGTAGTGGGGCAAGCGACAACCCGGTGTTTAGGAAACGCTAGATATAAATAATTTATTTATTATAATTTTAATTTTTTTTTTTAATTTTAAATATATTAAATTATATGGTGTATACCTACTAAGTTATTATTTATATTATAAAATAAAAATTATAATGACGCCACAAAGGTACTTGCGTGAAAATAAAACTGAGTTAATATTTGATTCAATTTGATTGAAATTGAAATGAGGTCACTAAGACGAATGTTTATCACAAATCCGCCTCTATTGGTGGCTGTGCCTTAATAATAAAAAAAAAAAAAAAAAAAATAAGACGAATGTGTGGTAAAACGATGTATGATAGAATAAGAAATGAGGATATTAGACGAGAATGTATGATTGAAAGAAATATCGTAAGTAAGATGAAAATAAATGCCCTAAGGTGGTTCGGCCACATAGAAAGAATGAGTGATGACCGTCTGACAAAAAAAGTATACAAGGCTGATAAAAGAGGAATGAAAAGTAGAGGTCGGCCAAGAAAGAGTTGGCACGATCACATAAATGGGATTTTGAAAGATGGAGATGTTAGAAGTAAGAATAATAGAAGAGCGTGTATGAGACGATGTATGGACGTGAATGAAGCGAGGAATGTATGTCAAGAGAGAGGAGTCTAGCGTTCGGTTCTCTCTGCCTACCCCAAATAGGGAAATGGCGTGATGGTATGGTATGGTATGGAATCAATAATTCAACTGTAACTAATGTTGTTCCTAAAACTAAAAGCTACAAAATCAATGCACCGTAGATTGATTAACTGTCAAATTACTTACACTTAAATTTATTGTCTATGGCGCAGACTACGCATGCGTATTGCGCACTGTTCGGCAATATTTATTTATGTCATGTCGCCGTGATGTCGCCTAACTTAACATTTCAATTGATCTGCACTGATTTTCCAAGGTATTTATTCAATTTATTTTAGGTATTTATTTATTTTAATTTGTTTCCCTGCACAACTGATGTTTTCAACATGTTAATAAAATATCCCGAACTGCTGTGAAAATAATAGGTTTCCAATTAGGTGTGAACTAAAATTCGAAAGGTTTTGACATTTGATACGACTAAAATGTGTTTATAGAGTAGGTGATTGAACTAATTTGTGACTTACTTGGAGTAAGAAGGAACGTTCTTATTTCAGCGTTATTGAATATCAACTTGGACTAAAGTAAGATTCATGGATGTAAAGGAACCCAGAAATGTGTGCAAAAATAGAGAAGTATGGCACTCGGTTCTCTCTGCTTACCCCGTAAGGGACATGGCGTGATGGTATGTATTAATGTATGTAACATGGACTAGGTGGAATAGGAACGCACCTATATTAATAATAATAATAATGAACACTTCCTTGCACCCTGCGCAAGTGGCGAGTTTATTGCCGTATGGCAATAAACTCGCCATATATTATAATATATTTGTCGGAACCTTTAGTTTAAAAAAAAGTGAAAAAACACTTCATTGAACCCTGCGCAAGTTGCGAGTTTATTTTCCGTATGACAATTTATTCCAAATAACCAGTGATTTCAGCCCAGAAAATCAATATTTGCATAAGAAATCAATTTCTCCTCTACTGGGAATCGAACCCAGGACGCCCACACAGAAACCGAACGATTTACCAACTGTGCCACGGCGGTCGGCCGTGAATTTGAATATTTCTATTGGATATTTTTAATTGTAATTTGAAAATTTTTATTGGATATTTTTAATTGTAATTTGAATATTTTTATTGGATATTTTTAATTATTTGAATATTTTTATTGGATATTTTTAATTGTAAAATGAATATTTTTATTGGATATTTTTAATTGTAATTAGAATATATATATTGGATATTTTTAATTGTAATTTGAATATTTTTATTGGATATTTTTAATTGTAATTTGAATATTTTTAATTGTAATTTGAATGTTTTTATTGGATATTTTTAATTGTAATTTGAATATTTTTATTGGATATTTTTAATTGTCGGCCTTCGTGGCTCAGTTGGTTGGGTATCTGACTGCTGATCCAAAGGTCCCGGGTTCGATTCCCGGTGGAGACAGAGTTTTTAATTGTGTTTTCAGTCTGGATCTGTGAGACGATTAATATCGTAAGTCTCCAGAATGTGGCAACTTGTTATTGGGTGCGTGTCAAATTAATATTTGACATAGTACTTACCTGTTAGTTGCCCGAGAAGCAATATTAAATAAATAAATATTTTTAATTGTAATTTGAATATTTTTATTGGATATTTTAAATTGTAATTTGAATATTTTTATTGGATATTTTTAATTGTAATTTGAATATTTTTATTGGATTAAAGAAAGGAGGTGCACTATTGTACTTAAACCAACTAAGTGTTGTTAAGCCAGATTCGCTGTTAGTCGCACGCTTCCTAACTAAATATTCGTGTACGCTTATCTCCGAGGGTCGTGGTCTGAATATCAAATTACTTATGGAAAAAATAAACGTCAATTTATATGACGCAAAATGACTATGAACGTAGCCGGAATTTCAATATCAACAAAATGGGACTAATTTGTTTCAAAACTTGGAACTTCCTATCTATATTGAAGGCTTTCATTACTTCTATACCCCTTGGATCCGATATTATTTTTATAAAAGAATCATAATATTTCCTTTATGGGAGACGTGGTTTTACTTACATATTCAGATTTCGATATCATCATACACATCGGAAATATTCATATTGTAGTTCTATATATTATGAATTCTGCGCCTGGATTTTACATATCGACAAATCTATTTATTTTTTTTTACTTTACATTATTTTTCTACTTAAAAATATTATAAACATATATTAACAAGACATATAATATTTACTTATAATTATACCATGTGTGCAAAACCTCTTTAAAAATATTTAAATTATGTGATTGATAAGTAAAGCACTTTAAAATGAAATAAATATTAAGATAAAGTAATCAAAATATGTTATACATTAACAAAATGTAGACAATGATGAAATGATAATCAGTGTAACAGGAATACTCCCAGTTAACAAATTGTATACTTATCGAGTCATATTAAATCATTACTTCTTTCATGAATATAAATTACCTTGTAAAAATATATATAATTCCAGACAAGTTGTGCAAAATAAATTGATAATTCCCAGATGGAAAAACTATTACGGTGTAAGGACACTGAAAGTAAGCATACCGAAAATATTTAACACCCTTCCAAGTGGTCCATACACTTGATAAATTATTCTCAGTTAAAACTATATTTAAAAAAATTATTTTAGAAGTAATTATAAAAATTTGACACATTTATAATGTAGTAATTAAATCAAAAACATGTATCCCATCTTATAATTTTAATACTGTAACTTAAAAGGCTATAGTAGGCTATATAGCATATTTTGAAAGTAATTTCCCTAATACCCACAAAAGACTCGTCATTGAAATCAGGAACAGTTTGTATGTACACTTTAATTCTTTTGCATGGGTTTTTTGAAATTTGAATTTCTTCAATACTTTTCATGTAAAATTACTTTTAGTGAAACCCTTTTTGATATTTTTATTGTAAGTAACTAAAAAACTACAAGGCCTATGAAGTAGATTTTTACTTCAATCGAAAGAGAATATGAAAAATTACCGGCTGACATTTTTATTATTAAAATATTTTAATCTGCTTTTTAAAAAAAACTTCTAAATTTTACCTTTTTTGCACGATAAAATGCTGTATATCACATATCAGGTGATACACAATATTTTTTCGAGTTTAATACATTAGAAGGTAATTTAGTGTGCATTTTTGCGTTCATCCGTATACCCAGGGTATACAAGGGCCTTAAGAAAAGTAACATGTACTTGACCTTTTCGTATGAGAAACTCACTGATAGCCTTTAGGCTAGTGAGATCCCAATTATTATGATGTAAAACTTTTATTAAAATAAATAAAAAAAGTGAAATAATAAGGAATAAACAATATTGATATAAATAATAAAATAAAAATAAAAATCAGTTAATGGGTAAAGTTATATTTTTAATGCTGCAAAATTGTTATCAAATGAAGTGTAACAACAAACTCTTGTATGCACCATAACCCAATGCAAAGACATCGATCTGCTCAAACTTATTTGCAAGTCTTGGAAGTTTCTGCATTGGTGAGCCAAACAAATAATTTGTGTGGTATATTTTGTAAGGCGAAACATTCACCATTGCGAGTGAGTCTTGACGGTACACGTAAGTGAATCTGTGATAATTAGTTTTAAACATAGGAATTATGTACACACTAAAAATATTTTTTATGTATGTATGTAGCTTCTCGGGCAACTAACAGGTACTATGTCAAATAATTATTTAACACGCACCCAATAACAAGTTGCCACATTCTGGAGACATAATGTTTTAATCGTCTCACAGATCCAGACTGAATACACAATTAAAAACTGTGTCTCCAACGGAATTCGAACCCTTGGATCAGCAGCCAGATACCCAGCCAAATGAGCCACGAAGGCCGATAAATAATATATTAACTATTTCTAGCGGATATAATGAAATTTATTACTGAAATAAATACTGTTAATTGGTTTCAAGTGTTCGTCGCCACATGAAAAATTTCCTTCGTTAATTATATGTCGTCTATACGATGAAGTGACCATATTTTTATGTGAAAAACTTGGCGATACACAGGTGATATATATTTCATACAATACAAATAATTTCATAGAAGATTCTCAAAAATTATAAAATATAAGAAATTATGATGTAGATGGGTCGATAGCAGAGCGGTTAGCGCGCTGGGCTAGTAATCCAGGGGTCGCGAGTTCAAATCCTACCTCGACCGATTTCGTTCTCCTATGTATTGCGCAAGCGTTTATGCTTAATTTAGAGAATGTAGGAAGATATTTAAAATACAAAGAAGATGAGTGTTAATTACAAACCCACATATCTTTGGTGACAGGAAAATGATTCGAAAAACAATTATTCGAATGCTCAATTTTACGAATGACAATTATTCGAATCACATTTTTTCGAAAAACAATTTTCCGAACACACAATTATCACAAGTTACTATTGTTCGAATTTTTATGACGTCATGTTGGTAGTATTGTGAGAGGAATAAACCATAGATTTTTATTATAATAAACTTGATATCGTAGTTAGCAAATTTTGTATGAAACGAAGTGAGGCATTTTTTTCCGGGGGATTTTTGACGTTTTAGTACATCGTTTTTCCATACAGAATAACGACTAATGTGAATTGTTTTCGGATTTATTTGTCGTAAAAAACACTTTTTATTATATAAATTTAGAGAAAAGTTATTTAGGATGTGTTGAAATTTAAGGAAAAACTGAAATATGTTGTCAACCAAAACGACAAACACGCGATATTCCAAGACTCACTTTTTGCACGGAGTACTACATTTACATAGTATATTATGTATAATAAAAATCTATGGAATAAACAACATGGCGACGCACCGCGCTGCAAACATCAGTTATTAAAAATGTGCAAGCATACGTACCCAATAATAATATAACAAGTAATAATAGTCTTCATCGAATATATTTTACTGGCAACAAATATGTCAAAAGAGGCAACATAATGACACAAAAATATATTAAATTCGGTCAATTGGTTTTCCAACAAATGTTAGTTCGAATAATTTGATTACGGACAATTGTCAATCTGATAACTGATTTTCGTAAAATTGTTATTCGTACAATTGCGCATTCGAACAATTGTGTTTCGAAGAATTTTCATGTAATCCATATCTTTGGCATCTGTAAAATATTTATCACGAATCCAAAACTAGCTTGAAAATATTTCATACGGACCGTAATGAAATGATCTTCCACTGTACCTATAAATTGTGACAACCATCTCAATGATTTTTGAAGTTAAATACCGTGATACTTGTATATAAATTTTGTATTATAAATTGTGCACCTTTTTAGGCGCTAAGTGATAATAAAAAAATTTAAATACTACTTCTTCTTCTTCGTGTCAGCAGCATTCAAACAGTTATTGACTGTTGCTGCTGCTGTATTGGAAAGATTTGCCAGGATATTTCTGTTACCAGGGGGCACCGCGGGGAGGTTCTTTCCTTGCCCCCCAAATACTACTTATAACAGTCAAAACGAAAACTTATTTTTCTGTAAGAAATCCACTTATTTATCCAATCATGGACCTCCTCTCCGATCTGCTGATCGTACTACACTATTATAATTTCTCAGCTCTTCGTTCGAATTACAATCAGCAAGATTATGGAATAATCTATGTCCGGATATTGGGTCGTCTTACTCTCTCTGTATTTTCAAGAAAAAACTAAAGAAGGAATTCTTATCCCTATACACCTGATCCCGATTTCCTCTACTTGTTTTTTATTTATGTATTTTTATTTCAATTGTTATCTCTGTATACTATGTATTTTTTTTGATTTTTGGCTATTCTTTTTTTGATGTTCATTCATAATTTTGACATTATTTGTAATCTGTTTGGTTGGAAGAAATTTCCTAATGGCGATACGCCCGAAATTGTGCAATATATTTGTTTATATTGTGTACAAAATGATAAATAAATAAATAAAATACATGGACGTCGAAGAGATACATATGTTTCAGGATTTTTATTGTATTTTTGGGTTATGTGAAGTACTTAATATTTTTATGTCATAATAAATCTTATTATTTTCCAAACATATTTAAACAATATGTACCTATGTGTGTTATAACGTTCGGTTTTAAATTTTCTTTCGAATTTAACAGTTTCTTTTATTCGTATAAATGTTTACTGATCATAAATAAATTAATAATGAAAATATAAACCATACTGTCAGATAGATCTTTGCTGGTTTAAGTTTACGGTTACCGTATATAATTCACCCCCCCCCCACTAGAGTCAAGATTAATCTTCACGATACCACAAACAATGCCTTACCTCTTCAACCTGTCTTGTGTAAGGTACCTCTACCTTCAAAATATTTAACTTAAATGGAAGCAGGTGATTCTAATGATCGAAGAAATTTGCAAACTTTGCAAAGGTACTTATGTTTATAATATGCACCATATCGTATCTGAGAATGTTGTTGTTGTTTAAAGACTTTTCACGTCCCAATATTATCGCAGCAAAGCAGGATAAGAAACTTCCTTAATACTCACTATCCACCCACCAAAGTATACCTAATATTATATGTAACAATAAGTTTCTTTAATAACACTTACTTACTTACTTTCCGTGTCCGGAACACCATCATATTGGTTGGTGCTCCGGTGGTGGAAGGATTGGCCGGCATTCTGCCGTTTCCAGGGACGCCCGATTGCTTTTCCGAAGTTAACCGAAACTCAATCTACGTGGAGGCTCCTTGGTGTGTAATATGAAATGAAATGAAATTATTTACTTCCATTATTCACACATATACCTATATATAACAATAACAAAAAAATAACTATATTTTAAAAAGACTGATTATAAACATACTATGTACAATTGTACCTATTTGGAAATTTACTGCCTCACTAGACAAGTCTGTTCTGAGGTAGTACTTTTTCAATTTGGCCTAAGGTTACATATTTTTGAATGCAAAATAACTAAACCTAAACAGAAAAGAAAAATAATCAGAATAATCGAATATTTTTTAATTATTGCATATGCGCAAACATTGGATTTTTTTTTCCCTGTCGGGAGTCAAAGATATTTTTTAACAGATTTTTAATTATCTCAATAGAGACGAAGTTGTAATATTTACTGTAGGAGAACCGGGAGATCAAGGCACCTACAGGGCTTACGACCTGTCATCGGTTGGTTTACGTGATCACTTTATGCGCTTGCGCAACGTTCACCAATTATGCCTTTTTAATGAGATCCCTATCAAATTTTAAATTTAGATTGAGGGTATTATAGTTTTATGAGGAAGATCCCCGACTAGATGGACTGACCAGATCAAAACGGTTACTGGCCTAACAGTAGTAGGTGCATTGCGAACTGCGAAGTGTCGGGAGAGATGGAGGAGTGCTGTCCACCAGGTGATGATGCCGAAGAGAAGAGAGGATCACAACCCTCAGTGATGAGGAAAGCGACTCAGAAGAAGTTTTATGATCCAAATATAAAACAATTTATTTTGCTCTCGTGGTCGTCGAGACAAGATAGGTACTTTTCTCATCCCCTTGGACGCCAATTACGCGTCCGGGCAGTACCTTATACAGCTATGTACCTACGTAACTCGGCAGTAAATTCAATACGTACTCACAAGCACAAAATGAGTTTTGTGCTAAGTCGATGTTGCCACTGCAGCACGTTTATGAGTCACGTCCTGCCCTGGTGCTAACCAAAAGTTATCTGGTGGTCTCAGAACGGAATCCACAAAGCTTGAATCACCCAAAAGATGGGCGCCTTGATTACATTTTTTTAATGAACCTTATTATTCCTTTATTTTTCTCCAACACCACTCTAGTATTAATCGTCAAAAACGGGTGTTGATAAGTGAAGTGCGCACAGTTATTTTGAATGATAGCGAGAGACAGATATTCTATCTGTGGGTATAGGATTTTATATTCTAAAAAAATATATCACGTAGTCTTCCGTTTATTGTTATTAAATACACAACCAGAAAAAAATTACTTCGATCACATTATAAAAACGTTTGACAACGTGTACGCACACCTGTCGCTGTGGGATATGCCATGATAGCGTGTGGTATTTTTATGTTTGTTACACCAGCAAATAGCAGGCAAGCCGACGTTCGAGCAGGACAACGTCTGTCGGGTTCGCTAGTTTAATATATTTTCATTAGTTTTTTTTAATTAAAACCATTATTATTATATTCAAGCAATCTTTGAGAAAAAATAATTCAAAATATTTTTTTTGAAAATTGTAAACTAAACAAATTGTTCATAATATGTACCTATTGTTAATACAGTTCGTTCAAGTTTGACTTTGGTACGACTTATCATAAAAATATGCGACAGATTTGAAACTCATCAATATTTTTCATATAGGTATTTGTAATATATTTTATACGATATTTATTTTAAATGTTATTAACAGCTAAAAAACGGCATGTTTGTCAATAAGATATTTTTGCAATAAATCGTACCAAAGTAAAGCGTGGACGGCCTATACAACTTATTTCTTCCATTATAAAGTCACTGAAAAATGTAAGGACCAAAAAGGATTTCGGCTTACTTAATTGAATTTAAAACTTATATTTTACGGCTTGTCAGGTGATTTTTACAAGTTTTCTTGCTTTTTTATTTAACACGAAAAGTTCATAATCTTTTCTTCGGATAAAAATTGGTAAAGTATTCGCTGAGTATCGCCCAATTTCTACAAGAGTTAAGTATTTCACAAGCACTGTTGCTTTTACCAATGAATTTCGGTAGGTAACTTAAAAAAAAAATTTTGTTTGTAAAGTAATAAGTTTCATATTTAAGCGCTAATTCAAAGTATTATTTTTAATTGGATCAGTAAAAAATGTAAACATCAAAGTTTTATTTAGAATTTTTTTTATTCAGTGTAGGTACCTAAAATTTGTACCTACAAATAATAAGAAGTCTTAAAATTACGGGTGAGTTCAACAATTGGTTTTCCAATACAAAATAGTCATGCTCACCAATAACCAGGGCATTTTAACCAGGGCCTTTGGAACGATTGAGGATAAAATTAAAAATAACAAGCAGGTTTTATGCCTGGCAGATCCTGCTGTAGCCAAGTTCTCAATCTTACCCAACATACTTAAGATGGTTTCGATAAAGGTATGATCACTGGAGTTGCCTTCATTGATCTATCGGCAGCATATGATACCGTGAACCACCGTAGACTTCTGTGGAAAATGTATAATACCACGAAAGATTATCAGCTTACCAAGCTCGTGGAATGTTTCCTACACAACAGAAGATTCTACGTCACTCTTCAGTCCAAAAGAAACCGCTGGAGAAACCAGAAAAATGACCTTCCGCAGGGTAGTGTGCTTGCACCAATCCTTTATAATATATACACTAACGACCAACCCATAAATCCCAAACAAGGCAAGTCATGTTTGCAGATGATACTGCTGTAGCAGCACAAGCAAAAACGTTTGACGAAGTGGAAGGAAAACTGTCAACAACTCTCCAACATTTGGCTATATATTACAAGGATAAGCACCTGAAGCCAAATCCAGCGAAGACTCAAGTCTGTGCCTTCCACCTCAGAAATAGAGATGCGGGAAGAAAGCTAAGAGTTATGGTGGCAGGGTCAGGAACTGGAACACAGTGACGCACCAAAATATTTGGGTGTTCGACTGGACCGATCCTTGACTTTTATGAGGCATTGTGAAGAGGTCGAGAAGAAGGTATGTGCCAGAAATAACATTATAAGAAAACTTACCAGCACAAAGTGGGGGGTCCAACCCCATGTCCTAAGAACCTCGGCACTGGCACTGTATTTCTCCGCTGCTGAATATGCTGCACCAGTATGGTACAACTCATCACACGCAAAAAGGGTAGATGTGGCAATTAATGAAACAGCCAGATTAATATCTGGTTGCCTAAAACCGACCCCCACTAAAGAACTCTATCCAATTGTGGGTTTTGCCCCCCCTACGATCAGACGGCTTGTTGCAGCAGAAGTCGAACGGAGCAAGCAGAAAACTGACCCTAGACATCCAATGTATTGCTCACAGCCGCATCAGTGCAGATTCAAGTCCAGAAGAAGCTTCCTGGAGATGACCGCCCCTATAGTTTGCCTCCCCGAGGCCCGAAGGCTGTCACTGTGGCGTGATAGTGTCGAACGCACGCAGCTACCACCCGCGGAGGACGTGTCAGTGGGACACAACCTGCCTTATCTAACATGGAGAGCGCTCAAAAGGCTCAGAACGGGTGTCTCCTGCTGTTACAGTGACTTCAAGAAATGGGGTTACAGAGAGGAAGACATCTGCGAGTGTGGCGCCAGACAGGACAACGTGCACCTACGGCCATGTCCCATGATAGGAGCGACATGCACGCACCAAGACACAGTACATAGATAGCAAACACTAGTGGAATCCGAGTGGCCGAATATTGGGGGCTACGAATATGATGGTGTTCCGGACACGGAAAGTAAGTAAGTAATATGAAGTTTATTGATAATACATACTGAGGGCCGTATTTATAAACAATCCTCAATGCTTCCAAGTAATCCCTTAAACAAGCAAATATTAAGTTTGAAATTCACAATTCCCCCTTTACAGTCTGAGCTGCATAAAAAATATTTTTTTAAGGATGACAATACATAAATGCGTGTTCACATAAGTTAAGTCTATTACTATTGCATACTATTTGTTGACTTTAGGGCTGCTTACGACACAGTAAACCGAGAAAAACTCTACAGAGCCATGGATGAGTTTAATATCCCCAAAAAACTAGTAAACCTAGTGAAGCTCACAAAAATTCACAATTTTTAGTACAAAAGTTTTGTAGGCCTATAACTGTTTATATATTTTGAAATTTTGGGCTCTGTAAATTGAGTGGATCAAAAGTTATAAGGGGGGACGGACACACACACACACACACACCCTGACACACACACACACACACACACACACACACATACGCACGCACGCACGCACACGATGCTCTACTCCAAATTCTGAGTAAATCCATGTATGGGAACATAATATATGCTACGAAGCCTCTAAGTTGGTGTTTTTAGCATGCAAAAAGTCCGCTACGCCATACAAAATGTTCCTTCATACACGCGTTGGATTTAAACTGCCTCTTCCTTCAATAGAATTTCATTCTTTTGAACAAATCGACAGTTGGAAAAAACCTAGGAATCTAGGAAAAAAATACTTATATTTATTATTTTTTGAAGTATTTTTCTTCATTTCTTTTTTTTAGCCTTTTTTCACAATAACTTAACGCCTAGAATATAATTAGGTTCAATTTGACCCTAACGAGGAAGAGTTCCACGCACTCAATTAAACATAAAACCAATAATTATTAGTTGTAAATGAAATCCAAATCTTTATAACCCCGCACCCAAAAAAAAAATCTAAATAATATTCCTATCAATAAAATCATCGAATACTCAGCCAAAAAAATAGTAATTTTATGCTTTGCTACACACAAAATCAAAATACATAGGTAACTCAGAATTGACTTGGCTGATTTGATGTAAAAAATATGCTAAAAAATAGCAAAATCATAACTTTCAACTGTTACATAGCAGTGGAGTAAAAGTTCAGTTGGAAAATCGTGCTATGAATTATGCGGTGCTCTATTTTTCTGCTTCGATGGTATTCCGGTATGAAACTACGACATAAAAATGATTTAATATGACATGTTGTGTATTAACGTTACATCATATATGTAAAACCTTCGTAGAATTTTACATGAAAATTTTTCATGTAAATTCAGATACACGTGCCATTACACGGTATATCTACATTGGTAGGAAGTGAAAACCATACGCCACACTTACCTATCAGTTTTGACAAACTCCCATCGATTTTATTTTTAGGTATTGTAATATCCTGTTCAGCAGTCTTTTTGTTCAGCATTATTGCTTTAACAAGATTATTCATCTAGGTAATTTAAATTTGGTATTTATTCGACCTTGTGGCTCTGTTGGTTAGGTATGTGACTGCTGATCCAAGGCTCCCGGGTTCGATTTACCGGTGGAGACACCGTTTCTATTTATACGATTTTACATTAAGAATTTATGATTGGACTGTAGCCAATTGGACTGTAGCTGTTTTAAGCCTAGGTTGCGGCTCTAAGGGCCTAGGCAGTAAAGGCGGGGGTGGGCGGCCGACGCTGTTGTGCCCTCGTCATTCTGTACTTAGAGAAGAGCAGGACGGACGCCTCTAGTCTCGCTCGGCAGTTACTCGTCAACTGTGGCGAATGTTGTTGTGTGGTTCGGGCACACCGCCGGCGCAGACGTCGGGTCAGACATCCTGTGTTGACAACTAGACGTCAAATCTGACAGGTGATGATTGCGTCGGATGCCCCCGGTGTTAGCCCGCGGAACCTTCGGACGCCAACACGAGGACCGAGGGGTCGGGGTACAAGCCCCTCCGACTTGAAACGGAGTGTTCTTAACGGCCGATTTCGAGACCAATCGGAGGCCCTGACGTGTGTGGTTGGATTCTCGGGGGCAGTGGTTGAACCCGATGGATGGTGGATATTTGTGTTTGTCCGATGTTGCGGCTGCGTCCGGTGGTGAACAGGGCCAATGGGCTCTATAGCGTCGCCGGCGTGGAAGTGGATCGCGATCTCCCTCGATGTAGCCAGAAAAATTCATACGATTTAACATTTTGTCGGCCTTCGTGGTTCAGTTGGTAAGGTATCTGACTTCTGATCCAAGGGTGGAGACACCGTTTTTAATTGTGTTTTGAGTCTGAACCTGTGAGACGATTAATATCGTAAGTCTCTAAGAATGTGGCAACTTATTGGGTTGGTACGTATTAAATTAATGTTTGACATAGTACCTGTTAGTTGCATGAAAAGCAAGATAAAAAAATAAAATTTATGTTCCTAATTTCAATTTAATTTAAAATTTGATTCTTTGTCATATAATACCAATTATAATTTGCCTTCCCCTTTTTTATTGCGGGTTCTTTGAAAAATTCACTATTAATGCACAAAGCAAAATTACTCATAATAAAAAAATATCTATAAATAATCTCATCCCTTGTATACTAATATTCATTAATTAACTGTTAGTTTGTATTTTATTAAAAAAACACCTACATAGACGTAATTTCCTTACATCAGCTATACATACTACAATTGTAAAATATACCGAATTTTAGTACATGATATATAAGAAAAGAAACAATATTATATGTTTACCAATTGATAAGGGCCTAGTTAGCCGAAACAGTCGTTCTGATACAAGTATAATATATAATATGTAGATCCACAATCAATTTTGTTTGATTTAAAAATACTAAGTTTAATGGAGACCTACACCTTAAATACTGTCAGCATTAACAATTTAAAAACATATGATCATTTAAATTCTCAGCGAGAATTTCTTGATGGAACTCAATAGAAAAATAATTAGAAAAATTGTAACGCCAAAATGAAAAAAAATATTTATAAGTTGGAATGGACACGTAAAGATTCATACATATTTTTTAATAATAAAAGAATTTCAATTATATTTTTCCGCCAAACTGCATAGGATTTTTTTGGCAGGGCAAATTTTGGGGGAGACGAGACAAATGTGTTTGCATATGTCCTGGTTATTATTAAAAGTTAAAGCACATCCACACTCCTTTCGCTGGTTACCCCAAATTATAGGATACTCCTTTATGAGCTTTTTTTCATTTATCGTATTGACATAATATTCATGATAATGGATTGTAACCTCTTGTAAATGAAGACCACCAGATTGGCATACTTTTTTTTTTTTACAATACGCATACATACATACATACATACATACCATCACGCCATGTCCCTCGCGGGGTAGGCAGAGAGAACCGAACGCCACTTATTTCTATCTTGACACACATTCATCGCCTCGTCGGCATTTATACATCGTCTAATACATTCGTCTGTTGTTCATGCTTCTGACATTTCCGTCTTTCAAAATACCGTTCACATGGACGTACCATCCCTTCCTTGGGCGGCCCCGAACTCTCAACTAGATTTTAACTAGATCATATTAACCAGTCAGCTCGATTTTATCTAGATCAACTAGATTTTATTTTTTATTTTTTTATTTATTATACAATACATACGTTTACAAATATTTGGTTACATATATCAACATATTAATATTTCCTTTCCTAATTTAAGCTAGAAGCTTGTGTTTAGGAAAGCAGCAGCTCTTTGCTTACATTATATGAATTCTTCACAAAAAATACATAAAATAAATCTTATAAAATATATAAAACAAATCAATTAACAATTATATATAAAAAAGAACACAATTTCAGAACAAAATATAGAAACACCAACATTAAAATTGCAACAGGTACATAGAAAAATAAAAATTTACCACCTAAATAGCAATTATTAACCAGTCAACAGTTTACACAATCTAGTTATTAGATATACTCATATGTTGTTATGACCACTTGTATCATGATGTTTTTGTGTGTATAAAACGATGTATGTACATTTTCTATACTCATATTACTTAGTGTTAAAAACATTCAAAATGTCAGGAGCAAGGTGGCTACTCGAAGTAGGTCGACTCCAAAATGAAATGAATGTGTCAAAAATAATAATTTAATTTCTTTCGGTATTTTTTGGCTGTCATCTTTTTTGTGAACTTTTTGCTGTGTAGGTTAATATATAAATAATATTTTACTGTGACCTTTTATTGTTAAGGTTGATTTATGTATATTTTTATTGTTTTTTTGTATACCTAATATGTATGTTGTATTGTAAAATGTACTAACTTTACAAACTTTACTGATAATTGCTTCGGAACAGACTCTGCCTAGCGAAGCAGTTATCTATAATATATTTTGTTTTTAATATTGTGTTACTAAATAAATAAAAAAAAATATTGCTTATTAATAGTTTCTTATTCTTAGAGTTGCTTAGTATTTCACTCAATTTCATCTCTCAAAATTCTCAAATTGTACTCACGTCCAAGTAAACCTTTATAGAAAGAAAAAAAATACACGTACCATGTAGTAGATAGATAATTGTCGTCCACAACCCACTTTTATGATTAACCATCATTTTAATGAAATGTATTCATGTAAGCGAATTGATTTGCAAATAAATAAAAAACGAGTGGGTTGTGGCCAACACTAAACTCTCCACACCACAAATATTGACAATGAAATATTTTATTCATTCTAAATTTTACTACCAGGAATATAAATTTTCTAACGATAGTATATTTTCATGTTAAGATAGACAAACTATTAATGCCGTATAGTGAAGAATGCTTATGTTGTATGAAATATTATAAAAAAGCAGATAAATTTTGTTTTAAAGAACGCGAGAGCATTTTCAAAATTTTGACACGTGATATCATATGAAGAAATTTATTGTTATTTATGGAAAGCTAATCAGTTCTATGTTCAAGCTCTTTACATTATAACATGAAATCAAATTACTGAACGTTTCCATACATAGAAATTTATCTAATTACATTTTTATTCATACTAAATGTTACTATCAGGAATATAAATTTTCTTCTGATAGTATATTTTTATGTTAAGATAGACAAACTATTAATGCAGTATAGTGAAGAATGCTTATGTTGTATGAAATATTTAAAAAAAAGCAGATAAATTTTGTTTTAAAGAACGCAAGAGTATTTTCCAAATTTTGACAGGTGATATCATATGAAGAATTTTTTTGTTATTTATGGAAAGCTAATCAGTTCTATGTTCAAGCTCTTTACATTATAACATGAAATCAAATTACTGAACTTTTCCATACATAGAAATTTATCTAATTACATTTTTATTCATACTAAATGTTACTACCAGGAATATAAATTTTCTTCCGATAGTATATTTTTATGTTAAGATAAAAAAACTATTAATGCAGTATAGTGAAGAATGCTTATGTTGTATGAAATATTTTAAAAATAGCAGATAAATTTTGATATAAAGAACGCGAGAGCATTTTCAAAATTTTGACACGTGATATCATATGAAGATTTTTTTGTTATTTATGGAAAGCTAATCAGTTCTATGTTCAAGCTCTTTACATTATAACATGAAATCAAATTACTGAACTTTTCCATACATAGAAATTTATCTAATTACATTTTTATTCATACTAAATATTACTACCAGGAATATAAATTTTCTTCCGATAGTATATTTTTATATTAAGATAAACAAACTATTAATGCAGTATAGTGAATAATGCTTATGTTGTATGAAATATTTTAAAAAAAGCAGTTAATTTTGTTTTAAAGAACGCGAGAGCATTTTCAAAATTTTGACACGTGATATCATATGAAGATTTTTTTTGTTATTTATGGAAAGCTAATCAGTTCTATGTTCAAGCTCTTTACGTTATAACATGAAATCAAATTACTGAACTTTTCCATACATAGAAATTTATCTTATTACATTTTTATTCATACTAAATGTTACTATCAGGAATATAAATTTTCTTCCGAAAGTATATTTTTATATTAAGATAAACAAACTATTAATGCAGTATAGTGAAGAATGCTTATGTTGTATGAAATATTTTAAAAAAAGCAGATAAATTTTGTTTCAAAGAACGCGAGAGCATTTTCAAAATTTTGACACGTGATATTATATGAAGATTTTTTTTGTTATTTATGGAAAGCTAATCAGTTCTATGTTCAAGCTCTTTACATTATAACATGAAATCAAATTACTGAACTTTTCCATACATAGATATTTATCTAATTACATTTTTATTCATACTAAATGTTACTACCAGGAATATAAATTTTCTTCCGATAGTATATTTTTATGTTAAGATAGACAAACTATTAATGCCGTATAGTGAAGAATGCTTATGTTGTATGAAATATTATAAAAAAAGCAGATAAATTTTGTTTCAAAGAACGCGAGAGCATTTTCAAAATTTTGACACGTGGTATCATATGAAGAAATTTTTTGTTATTTATGGAAAGCTAATCAGTTCTATGTTCAAGCTCTTTAGGTTATAACATGAAATCAAATTACTGAACGTTTCCATACATAGAAATTTATCTAATTACATTTTTATTCATGCTAAATGTTACTATCAGGAATATAAATTTTCTTCCGATAGTATATTTTTATGTTAAGATAGACAAACTATTAATGCAGTATAGTGAAGAATGCTTATGTTGTATGAAATATTTTAAAAAAAGCAGATAAATTTTGTTTTAAAAAACGTAAGAGCATTTTCCAAATTTTGACAGGTGATATCATATGAAGAATATTTTTGTTATTTATGGAAAGCTTATCAGTTCTATGTTCAAGCTCTTCCCATTATAACAGAAAATCAAATTACTGAACATTTCCATACATAGAAATTTATCTAATTACATTTTTATTCATACTAAATGTTACTACCAGGAATATAAATTTTCTTCCGATGGTATATTTTTATGTTCAGATAGACAAACTATTAATGCCGTATAGTGAAGAATGCTTATGTTGTATGAAATATTATAAAAAAAGCAGATAAATTTTGTTTCAAAGAACGCGAGAGCATTTTCAAAATTTTGACACGTGGTATCATATGAAGAAATTTTTTGTTATTTATGGAAAGCTAATCAGTTCTATGTTCAAGCTGTTTAGGTTATAACATGAAATCAAATTACTGAACGTTTCCATACATAGAAATTTATCTAATTACATTTTTATTCATGCTAAATGTTACTATCAGGAATATAAATTTTCTTCCGATAGTATATTTTTATGTTAAGATAGACAAACTATTAATGCAGTATAGTGAAGAATGCTTATGTTGTATGAAATATTTTAAAAAAAGCAGATAAATTTTGTTTTCAAGAACGCAAGAGCATTTTCCAAATTTTGACAGGTGATATCATATGAAGAATATTTTTGTTATTTATGGAAAGCTTATCAGTTCTATGTTCAAGCTCTTCCCATTATAACAGAAAATCAAATTACTGAACATTTCCATACATAGAAATTTATCTAATTACATTTTTATTCATACTAAATGTTACTACCAGGAATATAAATTTTCTTCCGATAGTATATTTTTATGTTAAGATAGACAAACTATTAATGCAGTATAGTGAAGAATGCTTATGTTGTATGAAATATTTTAAAAAAAGCAGATAAATTTTGATATAAAGAACGCGAGAGCATTTTCAAAATTTTGACACGGGATATCATATGAAGATTTTTTTTGTTATTTATGGAAAGCTAATCAGTTCTTTGTTCAAGCTCTTTACATTATAACATGAAATCAAATTACTGAACGTTTCCATACATAGAAATTTATCTAATTACATTTTTATTCATACTAAATGTTACTACCAGGAATATAAATTTTATTCCGATAGTATATTTTTATGTTAAGATAGACAAACTATTAATGCAGTATAGGGAAGAATGCTTATGTTGTATGAAATATTTTTAAAAAAGCAGATAAATTTTGTTTTAAAGAACGCAAGAGTATTTTCCAAATTTAGACAGGTGATATCATATGAAGAATTTTTTTGTTATTTATGGAAAGCTAATCAGTTCTATGTTCAAGCTCTTTACATTATAACATGAAATCAAATTACTGAACGTTTCCATACATAGAAATTTATCTAATTACATTTTTATTCATACTAAATATTACTACCAGGAATATAAATTTTCTTCCGATAGTATATTTTTATATTAAGATAAACAAACTATTAATGCAGTATAGTGAATAATGCTTATGTTGTATGAAATATTTTTAAAAAAGCAGATAAATTTTGTTTTAAAGAACGCGAGAGCATTTTCAAAATTTTGACACGTGATATCATATGAAGATTTTTTTTGTTATTTATGGAAAGCTAATCAGTTCTATGTTCAAGCTCTTTACATTATAACATGAAATCAAATTACTGAACTTTTCCATACATAGAAATTTATCTTATTACATTTTTATTCATACTAAATGTTACTATCAGGAATATAAATTTTCTTCCGAAAGTATATTTTTATATTAAGATAAACAAACTATTAATGCAGTATAGTGAAGAATGCTTATGTTGTATGAAATATTTTAAAAAAAGCAGATAAATTTTGTTTTAAAGAACGCGAGAGCATTTTCAAAATTTTGACACGTGATATCATATGAAGATATTTTTTGTTATTTATGGAAAGCTAATCAGTTCTATGTTCAAGCTCTTTACATTATAACATGAAATCAAATTACTGAACTTTTCCTTACATAGATATTTATCTAATTACATTTTTATTCATACTAAATGTTACTACCAGGAATATAAATTTTCTTCCGATAGTATATTTTTATGTTAAGATAGACAAACTATTAATGCCGTATAGTGAAGAATGCTTATGTTGTATGAAATATTATAAAAAAAGCAGATAAATTTTGTTTTAAAGAACGCGAGAGCATTTTCAAAATTTTGACACGTGGTATCATATGAAGAAATTTTTTGTTATTTATGGAAAGCTAATCAGTTCTATGTTCAAGCTCTTTACGTTATAACATGAAATCAAATTACTGAACGTTTCCATACATAGAAATTTATCTAATTACATTTTTATTCATACTAAATGTTACTATCAGGAATATAAATTTTCTTCCGATAGTATATTTTTATGTTAAGATAGACAAACTATTAATGCAGTATAGTGAAGAATGCTTATGTTGTATGAAATATTTTAAAAAAAGCAGATAAATTTTGTTTTAAAGAACGCAAGAGCATTTTCCAAATTTTGACAGGTGATATCATATGAAGAATATTTTTGTTATTTATGGAAAGCTTATCAGTTCTATGTTCAAGCTCTTCCCATTATAACAGGAAATCAAATTACTGAACTTTTCCATACATAGAAATTTATCTAATTACATTTTTATTCATACTAAATGTTACTACCAGGAATATAAATTTTCTTCCGATAGTATATTTTTATGTTAAGATAAAAAAACTATTAATGCAGTATAGTGAAGAATGCTTATGTTGTATGAAATATTTTAAAAATAGCAGATAAATTTTGATATAAAGAACGCGAGAGCATTTTCAAAATTTTGACACGTGATATCATATGAAGATTTTTTTGTTATTTATGGAAAGTTAATCAGTTCTATGTTCAAGCTCTTTACATTATAACATGAAATCAAATTACTGAACTTTTCCATACATAGAAATTTATCTAATTACATTTTTATTCATACTAAATATTACTACCAGGAATATAAATTTTCTTCCGATAGTATATTTTTATATTAAGATAAACAAACTATTAATGCAGTATAGTGAATAATGCTTATGTTGTATGAAATATTTTAAAAAAAGCAGTTAATTTTGTTTTAAAGAACGCGAGAGCATTTTCAAAATTTTGACACGTGATATCATATGAAGATTTTTTTTGTTATTTATGGAAAGCTAATCAGTTCTATGTTCAAGCTCTTTACATTATAACATGAAATCAAATTACTGAACTTTTCCATACATAGAAATTTATCTTATTACATTTTTATTCATACTAAATGTTACTATCAGGAATATAAATTTTCTTCCGAAAGTATATTTTTATATTAAGATAAACAAACTATTAATGCAGTATAGTGAAGAATGCTTATGTTGTATGAAATATTTTAAAAAAAGCAGATAAATTTTGTTTCAAAGAACGCGAGAGCATTTTCAAAATTTTGACACGTGATATCATATGAAGATTTTTTTTGTTATTTATGGAAAGCTAATCAGTTCTATGTTCAAGCTCTTTACATTATAACATGAAATCAAATTACTGAACTTTTCCATACATAGATATTTATCTAATTACATTTTTATTCATACTAAATGTTACTACCAGGAATATAAATTTTCTTCCGATAGTATATTTTTATGTTAAGATAGACAAACTATTAATGCCGTATAGTGAAGAATGCTTATGTTGTATGAAATATTATAAAAAAAGCAGATAAATTTTGTTTCAAAGAACGCGAGAGCATTTTCAAAATTTTGACACGTGGTATCATATGAAGAAATTTTTTGTTATTTATGGAAAGCTAATCAGTTCTATGTTCAAGCTCTTTAGGTTATAACATGAAATCAAATTACTGAACGTTTCCATACATAGAAATTTATCTAATTACATTTTTATTCATACTAAATGTTACTATCAGGAATATAAATTTTCTTCCGATAGTATATTTTTATGTTAAGATAGACAAACTATTAATGCAGTATAGTGAAGAATGCTTATGTTGTATGAAATATTTTAAAAAAAGCAGATAAATTTTGTTTTAAAAAACGTAAGAGCATTTTCCAAATTTTGACAGGTGATATCATATGAAGAATATTTTTGTTATTTATGGAAAGCTTATCAGTTCTATGTTCAAGCTCTTCCCATTATAACAGAAAATCAAATTACTGAACATTTCCATACATAGAAATTTATCTAATTACATTTTTATTCATACTAAATGTTACTACCAGGAATATAAATTTTCTTCCGATGGTATATTTTTATGTTCAGATAGACAAACTATTAATGCCGTATAGTGAAGAATGCTTATGTTGTATGAAATATTATAAAAAAAGCAGATAAATTTTGTTTCAAAGAACGCGAGAGCATTTTCAAAATTTTGACACGTGGTATCATATGAAGAAATTTTTTGTTATTTATGGAAAGCTAATCAGTTCTATGTTCAAGCTGTTTAGGTTATAACATGAAATCAAATTACTGAACGTTTCCATACATAGAAATTTATCTAATTACATTTTTATTCATGCTAAATGTTACTATCAGGAATATAAATTTTCTTCCGATAGTATATTTTTATGTTAAGATAGACAAACTATTAATGCAGTATAGTGAAGAATGCTTATGTTGTATGAAATATTTTAAAAAAAGCAGATAAATTTTGTTTTCAAGAACGCAAGAGCATTTTCCAAATTTTGACAGGTGATATCATATGAAGAATATTTTTGTTATTTATGGAAAGCTTATCAGTTCTATGTTCAAGCTCTTCCCATTATAACAGAAAATCAAATTACTGAACATTTCCATACATAGAAATTTATCTAATTACATTTTTATTCATACTAAATGTTACTACCAGGAATATAAATTTTCTTCCGATAGTATATTTTTATGTTAAGATAGACAAACTATTAATGCAGTATAGTGAAGAATGCTTATGTTGTATGAAATATTTTAAAAAAAGCAGATAAATTTTGATATAAAGAACGCGAGAGCATTTTCAAAATTTTGACACGGGATATCATATGAAGATTTTTTTTGTTATTTATGGAAAGCTAATCAGTTCTTTGTTCAAGCTCTTTACATTATAACATGAAATCAAATTACTGAACTTTTCCATACATAGAAATTTATCTAATTACATTTTAATTCATACTAAATGTTACTACCAGGAATATAAATTTTATTCCGATAGTATATTTTTATGTTAAGATAGACAAACTATTAATGCAGTATAGGGAAGAATGCTTATGTTGTATGAAATATTTTTAAAAAAGCAGATAAATTTTGTTTTAAAGAACGCAAGAGTATTTTCCAAATTTAGACAGGTGATATCATATGAAGAATTTTTTTGTTATTTATGGAAAGCTAATCAGTTCTATGTTCAAGCTCTTTACATTATAACATGAAATCAAATTACTGAACGTTTCCATACATAGAAATTTATCTAATTACATTTTTATTCATACTAAATATTACTACCAGGAATATAAATTTTCTTCCGATAGTATATTTTTATATTAAGATAAACAAACTATTAATGCAGTATAGTGAATAATGCTTATGTTGTATGAAATATTTTTAAAAAAGCAGATAAATTTTGTTTTAAAGAACGCGAGAGCATTTTCAAAATTTTGACACGTGATATCATATGAAGATTTTTTTTGTTATTTATGGAAAGCTAATCAGTTCTATGTTCAAGCTCTTTACATTATAACATGAAATCAAATTACTGAACTTTTCCATACATAGAAATTTATCTTATTACATTTTTATTCATACTAAATGTTACTATCAGGAATATAAATTTTCTTCCGAAAGTATATTTTTATATTAAGATAAACAAACTATTAATGCAGTATAGTGAAGAATGCTTATGTTGTATGAAATATTTTAAAAAAAGCAGATAAATTTTGTTTTAAAGAACGCGAGAGCATTTTCCAAATTTTGACAGGTGATATCATATGAAGATTTTTTTTGTTATTTATGGAAAGCTAATCAGTTCTATGTTCAAGCTCTTTACATTATAACATGAAATCAAATTACTGAACGTTTCCATACATAGAAATTTATCTAATTACATTTTTATTCATACTAAATGTTACTATCAGGAATATAAATTTTCTTCCGATAGTATATTTTTATGTTAAGATAGACAAACTATTAATGCAGTATAGTGAAGAATGCTTATGTTGTATGAAATATTTTTAAAAAATCAGATAAATTTTGTTTTAAAGAACGCAAGAGTATTTTCCAAATTTTGACAGGTGATATCATATGAAGAATTTTTTTGTTATTTATGGAAAGCTAATCAGTTCTATGTTCAAGCTCTTTACATTATAACATGAAATCAAATTACTGAACGTTTCCATACATAGAAATTTATCTAATTACATTTTTATTCATACTAAATGTTACTATCAGGAATATAAATTTTCTTCTGATAGTATATTTTTATGTTAAGATAGACAAACTATTAATGCAGTATAGTGAAGAATGCTTATGTTGTATGAAATATTTTAAAAAAAGCAGATAAATTTTGTTTTAAAGAACGCAAGAGTATTTTCCAAATTTTGACAGGTGATATCATATGAAGAATTTTTTTGTTATTTATGGAAAGCTAATCAGTTCTATGTTCAAGCTCTTTACATTATAACATGAAATCAAATTACTGAACTTTTCCATACATAGAAATTTATCTAATTACATTTTTATTCATACTAAATGTTACTACCAGGAATATAAATTTTCTTCCGATAGTATATTTTTATGTTAAGATAAAAAAACTATTAATGCAGTATAGTGAAGAATGCTTATGTTGTATGAAATATTTTAAAAAAAGCAGATAAATTTTGATATAAAGAACGCGAGAGCATTTTCAAAATTTTGACACGTGATATCATATGAAGATTTTTTTGTTATTTATGGAAAGCTAATCAGTTCTATGTTCAAGCTCTTTACATTATAACATGAAATCAAATTACTGAACGTTTCCATACATAGAAATTTATCTAATTACATTTTTATTCATACTAAATGTTACTATCAGGAATATAAATTTTCTTCCGATAGTATATTTTTATGTTAAGATAGACAAACTATTAATGCAGTATAGTGAAGAATGCTTATGTTGTATGAAATATTTTAAAAAAAGCAGATAAATTTTGTTTTAAAGAACGCGAGAGCATTTTCCAAATTTTGACAGGTGATATCATATGAAGAATTTTTTTGTTATTTATGGAAAGCTAATCAGTTCTATGTTCAAGCTCTTTACATTATAACATGAAATCAAATTACTGAACTTTTCCATACATAGAAATTTATCTAATGACATTTTTATTCATACTAAATATTACTACCAGGAATATAAATTTTCTTCCGATAGTATATTTTTATATTAAGATGAACAAACTATTAATGCAGTATAGTGAATAATGCTTATGTTGTATGAAATATTTTAAAAAAAGCAGATAAATTTTGTTTTAAAGAACGCGAGAGCATTTTCAAAATTTTGACACGTGATATCATATGAAGATTTTTTTTGTTATTTATGGAAAGCTAATCAGTTCTATGTTCAAGCTCTTTACATTATAACATGAAATCAAATTACTGAACTTTTCCATACATAGAAATTTATCTTATTACATTTTTATTCATACTAAATGTTACTATCAGGAATATAAATTTTCTTCCGAAAGTATATTTTTATATTAAGATAAACAAACTATTAATTCAGTATAGTGAAGAATGCTTATGTTGTATGAAATATTTTAAAAAAAGCAGATAAATTTTTTTTTAAAGAACGCGAGAGCATTTTCAAAATTTTGACACGTGATATCATATGAAGATTTTTTTTGTTATTTATGGAAAGCTAATCAGTTCTATGTTCAAGCTCTTTACATTATAACATGAAATCAAATTACTGAACTTTTCCATACATAGATATTTATCTAATTACATTTTTATTCATACTAAATGTTACTACCAGGAATATAAATTTTCTTCCGATAGTATATTTTTATGTTAAGATAGACAAACTATTAATGCCGTATAGTGAAGAATGCTTATGTTGTATGAAATATTATAAAAAAAGCAGATAAATTTTGTTTCAAAGAACGCGAGAGCATTTTCAAAATTATGACACGTGGTATCATATGAAGAAATTTTTTGTTATTTATGGAAAGCTAATCAGTTCTATGTTCAAGCTCTTTAGGTTATAACATGAAATCAAATTACTGAACGTTTCCATACATAGAAATTTATCTAATTACATTTTTATTCATGCTAAATGTTACTATTAGGAATATAAATTTTCTTCCGATAGTATATTTTTATGTTAAGATAGACAAACTATTAATGCAGTATAGTGAAGAATGCTTATGTTGTATGAAATATTTTAAAAAAAGCAGATAAATTTTGTTTTAAAGAACGCAAGAGCATTTTCCAAATTTTGACAGGTGATATCATATGAAGAATATTTTTGTTATTTATGGAAAGCTTATCAGTTCTATGTTCAAGCTCTTCCCATTATAACAGAAAATCAAATTACTGAACATTTCCATACATAGAAATTTATCTAATTACATTTTTATTCATACTAAATGTTACTACCAGGAATATAAATTTTCTTCCGATAGTTTATTTTTATGTTAAGATAGACAAACTATTAATGCAGTATAGTGAAGAATGCTTATTTTGTATGAAATATTTTAAAAAAAGCAGATAAATTTTGATATAAAGAACGCGAGAGCATTTTCAAAATTTTGACACGTGATATCATATGAAGATTTTTTTTGTTATTTATGGAAAGCTAATCAGTTCTTTGTTCAAGCTCTTTACATTATAACATGAAATCAAATTACTGAACTTTTCCATACATATAAATTTATCTAATTACATTTTTATTCATACTAAATGTTACTACCAGGAATATAAATTTTATTCCGATAGTATATTTTTATGTTAAGATAGACAAACTATTAATGCAGTATAGGGAAGAATGCTTATGTTGTATGAAATATTTTTAAAAAAGCAGATAAATTTTGTTTTAAAGAACGCAAGAGTATTTTCCAAATTTAGACAGGTGATATCATATGAAGAATTTTTTTGTTATTTATGGAAAGCTAATCAGTTCTATGTTCAAGCTCTTTACATTATAACATGAAATCAAATTACTGAACTTTTCCATACATAGAAATTTATCTAATGACATTTTTATTCATACTAAATATTACTACCAGGAATATAAATTTTCTTCCGATAGTATATTTTTATATTAAGATAAACAAACTATTAATGCAGTATAGTGAATAATGCTTATGTTGTATGAAATATTTTTAAAAAAGCAGATAAATTTTGTTTTAAAGAACGCGAGAGCATTTTCAAAATTTTGACACGTGATATCATATGAAGATTTTTTTTGTTATTTATGGAAAGCTAATCAGTTCTATGTTCAAGCTCTTAACATTATAACATGAAATCAAATTACTGAACTTTTCCATACATAGAAATTTATCTTATTACATTTTTATTCATACTAAATGTTACTATCAGGAATATAAATTTTCTTCCGAATGTATATTTTTATATTAAGATAAACAAACTATTAATGCAGTATAGTGAAGAATGCTTATGTTGTATGAAATATTTTAAAAAAAGCAGATAAATTTTGTTTTAAAGAACGCGAGAGCATTTTCAAAATTTTGACACGTGATATCATAATAAGATATTTTTTGTTATTTATGGAAAGCTAATCAGTTCTATGTTCAAGCTCTTTACATTATAACATGAAATCAAATTACTGAACTTTTCCTTACATAGATATTTATCTAATTACATTTTTATTCATACTAAATGTTACTACCAGGAATATAAATTTTCTTCCGATAGTATATTTTTATGTTAAGATAGACAAACTATTAATGCCGTATAGTGAAGAATGCTTATGTTGTATGAAATATAATAAAAAAAGCAGATAAATTTTGTTTTAAAGAACGCGAGAGCATTTTCAAAATTTTGACACGTGGTATCATATGAAGAAATTTTTTGTTATTTATGGAAAGCTAATCAGTTCTATGTTCAAGCTCTTTACGTTATAACATGAAATCAAATTACTGAACGTTTCCATACATAGAAATTTATCTAATTACATTTTTATTCATACTAAATGTTACTATCAGGAATATAAATTTTCTTCCGATAGTATATTTTTATGTTAAGATAGACAAACTATTAATGCAGTATAGTGAAGAATGCTTATGTTGTATGAAATATTTTAAAAAAAGCAGATAAATTTTGTTTTAAAGAACGCAAGAGCATTTTCCAAATTTTGACAGGTGATATCATATGAAGAATATTTTTGTTATTTATGGAAAGCTTATCAGTTCTATGTTCAAGCTCTTCCCATTATAACAGGAAATCAAATTACTGAACATTTCCATACATAGAAATTTATCTAATTACATTTTTATTCATACTAAATGTTACTACCAGGAATATAAATTTTCTTCCGATAGTATATTTTTATATTAAGATAAACAAACTATTAATGCAGTATAGTGAAGAATGCTTATGTTGTATGAAATATTTTAAAAAAAGCAGATAAATTTTGTTTTAAAGAACGCGAGAGCAATTTCAAAATTTTGACACGTGATATCATATGAAGATTTTTTTTGTTATTTATGGAAAGCTAATCAGTTCTATGTTCAAGCTCTTTACATTATAACATGAAATCAAATTACTGAACGTTTCCATACATAGAAATTTATCTAATTACATTTTTATTCATACTAAATGTTACTATCAGGAATATAAATTTTCTTCCGATAGTATATTTTTATGTTAAGATAGACAAACTATTAATGCAGTATAGGGAAGAATGCTTATGTTGTATGAAATATTTTAAAAAAAGCAGATAAATTTTGTTCTAAAGAACGCGAGAGCATTTTCCAAATTTTGACAGGTGATATCATATGAAGATTTTTTTTGTTATTTATGGAAAGCTAATCAGTTCTATGTTCAAGCTCTTTACATTATAACATGAAATCAAATTACTGAACTTTTCCATACATAGAAATTTATCTAATTACATTTTTATTCATACTAAATGTTACTACCAGGAATATAAATTTTCTTCCGATAGTATATTTTTATATTAAGATAAACAAACTATTAATGCAGTATAGTGAAGAATGCTTATGTTGTATGAAATATTTTAAAAAAAGCAGATAAATTTTGTTTTAAAGAACGCGAGAGCAATTTCAAAATTTTGACACGTGATATCATATGAAGATTTTTTTGTTATTTATGGAAAGCTAATCAGTTCTATGTTCAAGCTCTTTACATTATAACATGAAATCAAATTACTGAACGTTTCCATACATAGAAATTTATCTAATTACATTTTTATTCATACTAAATGTTACTATCAGGAATATAAATTTTCTTCCGATAGTATATTTTTATGTTAAGATAGACAAACTATTAATGCAGTATTGTGAAGAATGCTTATGTTGTATGAAATATTTTAAAAAAAGCAGATAAATTTTGTTCTAAAGAACGCGAGAGCATTTTCCAAATTTTGACAGGTGATATCATATGAAGATTTTTTTTGTTATTTATGGAAAGCTAATCAGTTCTATGTTCAAGCTCTTTACATTATAACATGAAATCAAATTACTGAACTTTTCCATACATAGAAATTTATCTAATTACATTTTTATTCATACTAAATGTTACTACCAGGAATATAAATTTTCTTCCGATAGTATATTTTTATATTAAGATAAACAAACTATTAATGCAGTATAGTGAAGAATGCTTATGTTGTATGAAATATTTTAAAAAAAGCAGATAAATTTTGTTTTAAAGAACGCGAGAGCAATTTCAAAATTTTGACACGTGATATCATATGAAGATTTTTTTTGTTATTTATGGAAAGCTAATCAGTTCTATGTTCAAGCTCTTTACATTATAACATGAAATCAAATTACTGAACGTTTCCATACATAGAAATTTATCTAATTACATTTTTATTCATACTAAATGTTACTATCAGGAATATAAATTTTCTTCCGATAGTATATTTTTATGTTAAGATAGACAAACTATTAATGCAGTATAGGGAAGAATGCTTATGTTGTATGAAATATTTTAAAAAAAGCAGATAAATTTTGTTCTAAAGAACGCGAGAGCATTTTCCAAATTTTGACAGGTGATATCATATGAAGATTTTTTTTGTTATTTATGGAAAGCTAATCAGTTCTATGTTCAAGCTCTTTACATTATAACATGAAATCAAATTACTGAACTTTTCCATACATAGAAATTTATCTAATTACATTTTTATTCATACTAAATGTTACTATCAGGAATATAAATTTTCTTCCGATAGTATATTTTTATGTTAAGATAAACCAACTATTAATGCAGTATAGGGAAGAATGTTTATGTTGTATGAAATATTTTAAAAAAAGCAGATAAATTTTGTTCTAAAGAACGCGAGAGTATTTTCCAAATTTTGACAGGTGATATCATATGAAGATTTTTTTTGTTATTTATGGAAAGCTAATCAGTTCTATGTTCACGCTCTTTACATTATAACATGAAATCAAATTACTGAACGTTTCCATACATAGAAATTTATCTAATTACATTTTTATTCATACTAAATGTTACTATCAGGAATATAAATTTTCTTCCGATAGTATATTTTTATGTTAAGATAGACAAACTATTAATGCAGTATAGTGAAGACTGCTTATGTTGTATGAAATTTTTTAAAAAAAGCAGATAAATTTTGTTTCTAAGAGCGTTAGAGCATTTTGACAATGTTGACACGTGATATCATATGAAGAAATTTTATGATATCTATGAAAAGCTAATCAGTTCTAAGTTCAAGCTATTAATATTCTTATATCAATATGAAATCAATGAACTGAACATTGCCAAATATAAAAAAATTCTCTTGTTACATATAAGTTTCATACAAATATCCATTAAATAAAATATAATTTTTGAAACCGTTGAATATTTTTCTTTTAACATTGACCAACTTTGAATACAATTTTATGAAGATTCTTGGTGTTGTATAAATAGTTGAAACCAAATTAAAATATCTCTAATTTCCAGGTCGTGAGAGCATTTTTTCAGTTTTAATAGATGAAATCATAAAGAAACATTGGGAAAAAATGAACCGTTGTCTATGGAAAACTAATCAGCTCTAAGTTTATGGACTTAACACATGTGATATCAATATGAAGTCAATCGGACTTATAGTTTGGGCTGCAGAGAGGACACAAAAAAAAAACAACGTAAATGATGAATTCATAGAGAAGAAATCAAAAGTTGTCTATGGAAAACTAATCAGCTCTAGGTCTTTGCACTTTACACATATGATGTTAATATGAAGTCGATCAGACTTATAGTTTGGGCTGTAGAGAGGACACAAAAAAGATAAATGCTACGGCGTACGGCGTACAGCGTATACGCCATACACACAAACACATCACGACGAAACTCATAGTGTGCATTCTCTACATGATACCCATTGAGAAATTGATGTAAAAAAAATACGCTTAAATTTTGCGAAATCATGACTCTCCCCTATTCCATAGTGTGGAGAGTAAAAATGTCGTATGGGTGAAAAACCAAAATTACAAATTAGGACAAAATGAACGATGTTGTCTGAAATTTATTTATCGCCTTTGGGAAAATGACAATGTTATATCGAACTTCGATTCCCCGAGAAATAAAACTTTTTATTATTTGTTATTTCAAAGAAATATTACTTTTGACAACAACCTGACAATTTGTCCCAGAAGTACTGAAAACACTTTGAAGCACAATCCATTGTCTTGTCTCATATTTTATATAAAGCCGCGTTACGATTTTTTCAACAATTTGTATATAATAGAAAAACTTTTCCACAAATTTTATTTGAAATATAAAAGTCAATTCCTCAGTGTAACGCAAACGATCGGGTCGTTTTCAACGTTAAGTCCTTCATTATGTAAATAAGTTTTCACATCATCAATTATAATGTACAATACTATACCATCATGCCATTTCCCTATTTGGGGTAGGCAGAGAAAACCGAACGCCTGGCTCCTCTCTCTTGACATACAATTATCGCTTCGGTATTATCGGTCACGGAAAGTTGAATTTTGATCAACTTGAAATATTTAACTCGAAGGTACACTCCAAGTCTTCAAGGAAGTCACGGAGGGTCGCAGAGCAGCAAAAAGATGGATTGACAGCTGGTCGTCCAGATCACAAGTGGCAGTCTCCGACTGAAAAAACAGACCCTCGGCCTAAAACCAGATGAGGAAGAAGAAGAAGGCACACTTTAAATGAACAGCGTCACCTCAATGTGTTTACATATAAAATAAAAACAAAACATAGACAAAAACGAGTGGTTTATGGCCAACACTAAACTCTCCACTACACAGTAAGTGATCATTGTTAATATTTTCGCAAATTGAAATTTGGTACAAATATATTTTTTTGGTACAAATATATTTTTTGGTACAAATATATTTTTTTCTTCTTGAAAGGTTGACAATCTCCAAATGCATTTCTTTTAGATTCTTAAACAAATATTAAGCATTCATTTTTCTATATTTAAACTAATTTTCAGCGTTCTATCTTTTATGGTTTTATGGAGATAATGGAAAAATAAAGTAAAAATTTAAAAGTTGATAACCCCTGACTGAAACGAAAATTCAAAATGAGAATAAAAGTTTTGTGGATCTAACTATCTTTATATTCTGAAATTTTAGGCTTAGTGCATTGGGCAGATCAAAAATTACAAGGGAGGGGGAACATACACACTTAAGGGGCAGGGTAAGGCAATGTAGGCGAGTCAAATGCAAAATTTGAAACTATTGTATGAGAATGTACGTCCTTAAAGATTACAATCGTGTGCGCCCAAGTTAGTGAATTTGAATCGAGCGTTACATAAAATACTATGGTTTATTTGATTTAACAAAAAAATGAGAAAATTGTGTGAAAACGTATCAAGCCAATGTTTAGATTTATAAAATATCTATCATTTAAAGAAACATTCATGTTTCTAAGCCTTATAAGTTTTGAGTTATGGATAAAAAATCTGAGAAAACAGGTATTATTAAAAAAAATACTACGAACAAAGTACACAAATTAAAAAAAATATATCTGGCCAATGTATACACAAATAATGAGAAATAATTTTTTTGAAGACGTAACTTATAAGAGTAAGGCGTAATGAGCTTCCAAAAAGTACCTTGGAGCCTATCCCATCACCTTAATATTCTGCTCCGAATTCCGAGTAAATCCATACATGCTGCAAAGCCTCTAAGTTGGTGTTTTTGACTTCAAAGTTTAAAACTCATGAAAAATATAGACCACAAATTTAGCGTACAAATCTAGCGTATCTCTGCTTGATACTTTGTCGATATGTTAAGAGAAATAAATTCTCTTGAACAAATCCACAGCTGGAATAAACAAATAAAATTAAATAATTACTCTTATGTGTAACTAGTATCCAGAAAAAAAATGGCACCATGTCCATACATGTCATGAGTAATATGACATGTATCTTTGGAAAAATTTGTTGATAACAACGTTTATACTTTTGATTTTATATTTTCTTGACAGGAAATTCTTAGTTATACTACATTGCTAACTAAAACTATTTAAAAGTTTAAAATAAAACAGTTAAAATTTCAAATTTATATATTATTAAATAAATGAGATATAAAGACGTATCATTCCTCGGGAATATTTAGTCAGACATAACAAGTCTCCGGAGACCTTTGTATGCAGAGCAAATCCTGAAAGATAGGTAGATACGTATTAGCTAAGGAATCTTTGGCCTCTCATGAAAGATTCAAGATACGATAGTCTCGTGTGTAATTAGTCGGTTAATTATTCTGCAAATGAATCTGTCTTCCCTCCAGAGATCCACAGCATCTTCTAAATGTTCCGTCTCTGGTGAAAAGGACCGACCTTTTAATTTAGAGTTTCTCATTTGAGGGTTTGAAGACGCTTCCAGATTCTCATATTAATTACGCTCTGACCCTATCGTGCAAATCCTGAAGACACTCCTTCAAAGGGATATTAGTTTTTTAATTAAAATATATTTGACGATGGGCAAACACTTAGTGTAAAAATGTATAAAAAAAAACTCAATGGCGAATATATGTACCTTATGGAAATTTGGAAGTAATTTTTTTTTTTTTAATTCAAGTAAAAAACTATTTCATTTAAAAAAATATATATATATAAAATGAAATCACATTCTGTTGTGAAATGCAGTAGCTCTGTTTAGACGATAGTAGGTACTAATTTACATTCGGACTTCGTAATAAAAAGAAAATACAAGTATATAAAACCTCGGCCTTTAAAAATGAATACTGCCAACTTTTTTCATAATTAACACGTAATTAACATGAATCTAAAACAAATCAATTGAAAATTGAGGTGATAGGTTGTACAGGGACATCTTCAGATCTCAATTCTTTGATATGTTTAGTAAATATCTGTTTATTTTTTTATTTATTTTGTACACAAAATGAAAAACATTAATATTTTCCCGCCATACTGCATTGGGGATTTAGGCAGTGCAGATTCATTCTTTCACATAGCGTATGTAGGTACCTTTATTTAAAACATTTTTTTCTAAAGATTTATAAGTAGGTACCTTTACATAAATAAAGTATAATAAAATATGAAGCTGAATAGGTAGTAGTTTAACTTCAATTAATAATAATTCTATATAAAAATAAAAAGGATTTAATACTTAATTAAAACAGATTTTGTACAACCCATGCGAACGCGTTTGTAGATATTATAAAGGAACTAATTTATTAACAATTTTTCGCTCCTTAAATGCACAACTGTCGATAATAAAATCATTTGTTAAGAACTTGTCATATTATTCTTACATATAACAATATAAAATGCAGATAAAAATAAAAAAAAAATATTTCTGAAAGATGACAGTTGTCTCAAAACACCGCTAAACTACCTTGGACAGGCGTGCAAGCGCTGTTTAAAATTTGTATGAGAGATATACAGTCGTTAAACAACTGATCTGCTACACAGAGTTTATTAGTAACGTTTTTACCTATACGGGACGTGTTAAACGGTCGTGTAAATTTTACAACGCGCGTTTATTAGTAAGACTGTCAATATTAAATATAAATGACACATTTTTAAAAATAAAACAATAAAAGTATTTTATTTCCGAAATATAAATCCCTTTGTAAACAATATTTTTTTATTTTATTTTATTTAATTCCAGGAACAGACAGTTATATACAGCTTGTGGAGGTAAAAAAAAACAATACATATATACAAAACCAGTAAAGTTCCCTAATGCTTTTATACAATCAAAATAAAAATAATGGCTAGATAATGTGAGTGATCTTTACAATACAAAATATATAATATAAACAACAACAAAAAAATACTTAATCATAACCAATAACAAACCTCTATAGAACAGGAAGGGAGAGGAAATAGAGGGATAGGAATAACCTCGAAAATTTTCAATTTCGCCCCAATAGATCACACCAACAACAGCCCCACCCGGGACCTAAATTTACCAAGGTTATCATGAAAAATGTCCAGGGTTTGCGCATTATTTAAATTACTCATCGATACTCATCGATATTAGTGTTAAGTACCTACTGTTTCAATTTTCATTCCATATCTTTTCATTTTACTTTTGTCATGGCTATAGATTATTGTTCTGTGATACTACGTTATTTTATAAGCGACTGATACTTTGTTTCCAGTAGGCACACTTAAAATAGGTTTAAATATTTTATCACAGTCAATTTTGTTTAAAGTATTTTAGGGCTATGAAAGTTTTCGGTAACGTCAAGATTTTAATCTCGTGCGAAGTGATTATGAACAAGTGTTCAGCGGAGGTGTAAATCAAACGCCATGTCCAAATTCGATTACATTACGGACCCAACTCAAAACCCACACATCTAAGAATGTTGTACAGCATGTAACATACTTTGGGGTTACACCAAAGGGAGATGGGATAGAAAAGTTATGGTTTATAATCGACTAAAATTTAACCAAAAATTCTTATCATTCACAATGGTAGGTATATAGTTCATCTTACTTTAAACTCAAAAAGTATAATATTCCAGTAATATTTGATAATGTCCTCGACTCAACAAGCCACATACGTGTAAACATGAAAATGAAAATAAAATAAGGACACAGTTTTTAATGTTTTTTCGCATTCAAATGAATAATAAATATTTCACGTCAGTTTTCATTTATTTTTATTTTATTGTATTGGGGACAATTACATATATTTATGTACAATGGCATACAAGAATGTATGTATATCTTACAATTTTATATAATGTCATTACCCTTTTAGAAGTGTACACGATATGAGCCAAGTTCATCAATACACTCGCTTAAAGTTTTTTTATGCATATTGCTACATTCACAAACATACTACACACACACGTTTAAGTTCATACTGCCAACGTCAAACACATAATGTCAAACGCAGTTGTTTTATACAGCAAACAAATCCAAATACAGAACATACATAATCTATTGCGAAACGATATAAATGGTACCTAAACAACAAACCGGAAACATTAAAAAAAACTCAAATCAAAAGGAATTGAACTATAATTCAATTAGATTATATTAGAAAGCGAAAAAAATTTAATAAATTATTTTAATAATAAAATATAATATAATTCATGTTCTTGAATATCAAATTATGAACTGTGTGGTTCATTATAATAATTTTTACAGTAAAATTTACAATTTTTTTTATTTTAAATCACTTTGTAATCGACGAATACGACCACTACATACGACCACTTCAACGTCAGTACGGATAATAACAGACTCTTTTACTTAAGGATGACTATAAAAGTCACACAGTTGCCATTGCCATCCTTCCTGCTGGAAAAAGGGCTTATTGAATAGCTGCTTGGTAAATAATATATAAAATTGTTTGTAATGTGTCATAAAATTAACTTCAAAAATATAATAACGATTGCCTAGTTAGATATGTCTTATATTCAATATGAAAAATACGTAATAATATAAATAATAAATAAATTTATAAAATAAAATATTAATAAAAATCGAATATTTTTTTATTGCATGTACGCAAACATCTCGCTATGGGACCACAAAACTAATGAATGGATTAGGAAGAACATTGGAGTAGCAGATGTGGCCAAAAGAATAGCGGAGATAAAGTTAGCGGAGTTGGGCGGGTCATGTATCTCGGATGTCTGACGGACGATGGACAAAAATTGTGATGGACTGGAGGCCAAGAACGGGAAGCAGAAGCGTGGGAAGGCCCCAGACCAGATGGTCCGATGACATCAAAAAAGTGGCAGGTCCTAAATGGCGAAGAATGGCACAGGATAGAGACTAGTGGAAGTCAAGCGGGAGGTCTTTGTCTAATACTGGACTCAAGAAGAGGCTGAGTAAGTAATTAAGTACGCAAACATTGGATGTTTTCCCCTGTCGGGAGTCAAGAATGTTGTTTTTATTGACAAACTTTTTAACATCTCAACAGAGACAAAGTTGGGATATTGTAGAGAACCAGGAACTCAAGGCACCTACAGGGCTTACGACCTGTCATCGGCTGGTTTACGTGATCACTTTATGCGCTTGCGCAAAGTTCACCAATTATACCTTCTTATTGAGTTCCCTTATCAATGTAATTTTTGAAAGTTCTATATATTTGAGTAATGTGTAACAACTCAACTGAAAATAAGGACTTATTCTATTGCCATCTATGAAATAATTAAGAAACCTTTTTTGTAACGCCATGTATTGAGAAATTAATTTATTTTTTGTAAACAATGAAAGCTACAGTCCTTATAAGGTTGACGGTGTCTCGCACTGATGTCACCCTTGAACTGCGCCAGAAATATTATTTCATTTTGGTTCTGTTTACCTACTTCTACCAATGTGTATGTAAATCGAATATTTTTTAATTGCATATACGCAAACATTAGATTTTATATAAATAAAAATATCGGAAATTTTCAAAAGTTTTGTTCAGCGTTATTAAAATAGTAGGTAATAAAATAGGTTTGTTGGCAACATTAAATAATGTAGACACTGTAAACTGGACAATCTTTGTAATTTTCATGTTATTACAGGGAGAGAGTAATTACAGTCATGGAAAAAGTACAATGCATATTGTTTTACATATTTAATAAGAAATGTTCTCTTCTGTGCCCTTCGGGTGAATGAATGTATCAACATGATACACTCCAATAGGGCTGGACAGTGCTAGGAACCCTTCAACCACTGCCCACCTACAGGGCCGGACCCATAATAGATTCAAATGGTGTAGTTGCACCATGCGAAAAAAAAATCTGACGGTTTATTCTTCTTCTTCTATTAATCAAACACAAACACACACTATTAATCTAGGACAACTGAACTGGCTACCTGCGTTTTAGCCAAATCTTTGTTATCAGTAATAAAGGTTTATCCATTTATAATTGCACGGTTTGGCAATGTACACAAAACATGTAGTTGCGCAAAACCAAATGTTTTGTAGTGACTATAGTTCGGTTAATTTTATCATGAAATTTTGTTACTATAAACCTTAAGGGTCGTATTACGGGAGCTATTTAAAAATAATGTAAGTAAAAGTTGAGGTCCCGTAAGCAGTATTGTCACAGTACGGGATCTTACCTTTTTCTTACATTTTTCTCAAATAACTCTTGTTTTACGACCCTAAATGTTTTCTGAACTCCTCCCCTAAATTTATAACAAAAACGAACAGAAAGACGTACACAAAAAAAACATTGTTAAATGTAAAATCAAAGAAAAAAAAGAAAGCAAGCAAGATAGAGGTTGTAGGAGGAGAAAGAGGATGGATAAAGAGTTTCAATTTAGAGTGATAAGACAGCTTTAACCTTTTTATGAAATAAATTATTACTTTCTTTACTTAGTGCGCCCAGTACTAAGAATGTACAACAACGATCTAATACATCTGATTATCGAGGAAAAACGAGATGTTGAAAGGAAGCAGATTTCATGGATCGACAATGTTCGAGAGTGGACGGGGATGAGGACCGTGGAAGAGCTGTTTCAAACCACCGAAGATAGGAAGATTTACTCTGACACACTGAAAAAAATATTATGACAACCTAACTGGCTATCTGCGTTTTAAGCCAAACCTTTGATATCAGTAATAAAAGTGTGACGAAGTCACTATAGTTCGGTTAATTTTAACATGATTTTTTTTCATTGCAGGACACTGGAAGAAAAGTGCGCCAGGCGCCGAAATTTTAGATTCGGCTCTGGTCACTATATACCTACCTCTTTCCCGGCAACATCATGAATGTCCGGCCTTTTCTTTGCGAAGGGCCTCACTGGACAAAAAGCTTTTCACACGATTTCCCCAGCAAGAGAGGACAGAGCATGAGGGGTGAAGGGGATGTAAGCAAAACATACAATGTCCGAGATGTTGTCTTATGTAAATATTTAGCCCCTACATACTCGATTTGACTCGAGTGTCCTGTCAGCCATTTTCTAGTCCATTTTATAAATAAAGCATAATTAAATTCATGCGGCATTTTTATACTACGAAGTTGTGAAATCTGTGAATAACGAAATCAATCTTTTATAGTTTTGAAGTTAACTTTTTATAAAAATAATAAACAATTAATAAAATTGAGCATTCGAGATGTGACTTTACGGAAGGTTGATGCGCATCTCATGAGTCGAAAGAGCCTCCGATGAAAGAGTTCAAAATATGATGGAGAAAAAGAGAAACTTGCTGGCCACAGACAAAAGAAGAGAAGCAACGTCGCATATTTTGGCCATGTATTCCGAGGTGATAGATATGCCCTTCTCAAATTATAGTAGAGGGAAAGATAGAGGGAACACAGAAAATGGGTCGTAAAATAATATTGTGACTTAAAAAATCTCAGGCAGTGGTTATGGATTCCGGATGCGGAGTCACTTCTATGAAGTAACGAAAAAACCAAAAAATGGCAATAGTAATAATGCATTATTTTCAAATGAATTGTCACACATTACGAGTATTTAAATATATAGAACTTTCAAAAATTACATTGATTATGGAAAGTCAATAAGAAGGCATAATTGGTTAACGTTGCGCAAGCGCATAAAGTGATCACGTAAACCAGGCGATGACAGGTCGTAAGCCCTGTAGGTGCTTTGAGTTCCTGGTTCTTCTATAATATCCCAACTTCGTCTTTCTTGATATATCAAAAGTTTGTCTCCCGATAGGGAACAAAATCCAATATTTGCGTATATGCTATTAAAAAAAATATTCAATAAATTAATAATTACATTTTTTTTTTCTATGATAAGGCCATATTATTCAAAAGGTACTGAACTTATTTGTCACATTCATTCTATAAAAACTTATTCAAAAACAAACAATGAAAATATAATAATACCATAATATACAAAGTTAGGTACAAAGTTATTACTATTTATTTTTTACTACTATTTATTTTTTACAGGTACCTACATAAATATTTTGTTGTTACATAGGTCTGAAGATCGAAAAGTTTTGGATGGAGGGATGTAGACCAAAGCAGATATCATGTCATGCCAAAGGGACTACCTTGGCACAAATCACTCTTATAAGGGTGGGTTCTAATATTATAAAAAAAAGGGACTACCTATCCGTAAATAGACTGAAATGCGGGATGTCCGATATCTTTTGGAATTAGTACGGGACAGAGAGGCTTACGCCCAGGAGATAGGTGACGTTGATGTTACCTGACATGACACTGCAAGAAGAAGAAGAAAAAGAATAGGTTATTAAAAAAAATAATCGTAAAATAATAAATACGAAATGGCGCTGGACACGTATCGCATATTTCAAAATCGATTTGCGGAGGTTCGTCAAAAGCTATGTAGGTAAGTACTGCAAGGTTTGGATGATGTGAAGAGCTTTACACAGCCAAAACTTTTGCCAAAGCTCTCCTCTACAATCCCATCTATCTCTCTCTCTGTCTCCCTCTCTCACGACATGCTGTACAAGATCGATGTGTCACTATTGTAATTTGAATTCGGATACACGTGTTCCCATAGCAGCCTGGTCTGTTAGTTGTATGCTAATATCCTGCCGGGGTCCTTCTTGGGGTATTGTGAAATTATGAAGGATTTGCCCGCCGCACCGCAGAGCTTTTATCAAAGTTTTCAATGCAGAAAGTATTCACTCCCAAATTCGCAAAGGGACGCGTACATTTTGAAGGAATTTTGCAAATTACTCAACAAATTTATCTTTGCCGTCATCGTGAAAGAGAACGCTGTTGTATACATAGGTCACACGATCATAATATAATGTTATATTGATCACAAAATAAGCCCAACATCTCTCAAATAGAATTTACCAGCCATACATCAAACTCTTTGGTGTTTAATTATTCTGATTGAATGATTGAAATACTGTTTTTGAATGTTGTAATGATTTATCACAGTAATCATTACTACATTCCTTGTTTTTAATTATAGCGACATTTCAACTAAACTGTAACTTATAATGACGAAAAAATGAGAAACTTATAAAATATAAACATTAAACAAAAAATATAATTGCCTACTGTACATTTGAGTTAAAATATACATTGTACCGTTAATTCGCAACACTTTGGGTTGTTTCAACAAAAGTATCAGTAATAGTATAATTAAAATACTTTGATTTCATATAATTGTTCAAAATTGCGTTGTTTAAGGGCATAAGATTTCAATGTAAAAACCAACAGTTTTGAACAATTTTATGAAATCGAAGTATGTAAACTATACTTTTACTTTAATATTTGTTCAAGAAACACAGCCTACAAGTTGTACTTAAACACTTATTAAACTAATTTTGTTTTATTTATACATTTTTACTCTACGCTACCCTGAAGTAAGGGGTTATGAATACATTTTTGATTATTTTACTTAGTTCGATTAATCAAATGAAGAAATAAATATCAAGGTTGAAAAAAACTAAATTTTTCTTTGTTTTCAACATGTGTTAGAGTTGTTTAATTAATATTCGTTTTTCGTTCCATAGAAATAAATTAAAATATCATTTTATAAATAAATGTTACTATTATAAATAATGTATATTTTACTAAATGGGCATGATTTTCTATGTCTGTGGTCTGACCTACAATAAACAATAAATCTAAATACGAATAATACGTAACTGTCCGTAAAATTTATGGACAAGAAAATAATATAAAAGCAACACGAGATGGTATTCTGCAAAATTGCAGAAATAATAATATTTCATAAAGTTTCTCAAGGAAGCCAGTAAAAGAATAGAACTAGTTTTTTTTTACTTCTTTCTCAAAAACCGTTAAATCTGATAACTGTTTAGTCAGGAGTGAGCGACTAATAATTTATGGTTATTGCTCTAGTAAATTACGTTCGACCCGAATCTGTAATACCTACTCATAGAAAATACGACCATAGCTTGAAGTTACGAACAATATGTTCACATATGTAGTAAACCATAAACTCTCCATAAAGCTACCTTCACACATAAATCCAAAATCAAAAGGGGCCAGATACAATTTTCTAAAACATTAAAGAAATAACGATCCGTAATTCGATCGAGGTACCAACTTTTTTGCGTCCATACAAATGAGACATGGACATATTATAAGATGACGCGTGAAGGTGATGCAGTTGAAATAAGTAAGTAATGCAAAAGACCCGTTTTGTATAACTTACTTATTTCAAGTAAGTAAGTTATGCAAAGCACAGAAAGCAATAATAAAAATCATGTTGAATGTGCCATACAGAACAAGCTCCACAGTAATTTTCAAGACTGTAAGTCATGACACTGTGACAATATTATATGCGAGATCTGCACTACTACATCAATTCAAACACAATTTACCCATTCTACACAATACACAGCTCCCAAGAACGACAAGATCCTGTATCATAGATACAATCAATGTACCCAAGTCACAAACCACACACGACCAAAGACATTACAAATATTACACCATCAAATTACACAATTGTCTACCGACTTCACAAAAACTGTTATCACAAAATACACCGTCATGGATATAACATCGGTTCGGAACATATAAACGTATTGATGTATAAAGGTGTATGTAAGTATATGTATGTTACAGTTCATATATATTTTATACTCTGTACCAAAATTTGTTAAATAAATAAATATTAATGTTCTTAATTTATTACAAAAACAAATAACTATATTATTTAAACTAAAAATAATATATTATACTTTGTACTACATATTTATGTCACGCAACTGATCAAATGAACACCTCGGCACAGGACTTCCTAGTGAGGTGTTAATTGTATCATCGCAATTATGTACATACTTAACAGTAACACGCTCACACACATGCTCTATATTTCTAGCATGTAATTGTGTTTCATTTATGATTAAAAAAGAACTCATGATTTGGGTTGTAGAGAGGGCATAAAACATCACGACAAAACTCATGTATAGAAAGATATAAAGGGTATTGCATGACTTTGTAAACGATTCTTTGTAAGAAGACAACATATTATGAAGTTTGAAAAATATACGATGATGTATAAGACGCATGAACGTAAAGGAAGACATGGATGTTTGCAAGGATAAAGTTGTATGGCGTTCGATTCTCTCTGCCTACAGCGCGGCAGGAATATGATATGATAGTGTGTATATTTGTTTTCACCTCACATCGTCAAAAAAAAAACAATCTTTTGTATACTCTTTCGTTTGAAAATGATACTTACATAGAGTTGCTTATCGTATGAAAATTCCGAAAAAAAACATAAAAAAAAAAAAAACATATAAAATAAAACAGAGTAAGAAAATTGTTTTTCCGCTTTGTATACTTGTCTACATTATCGAGCTTTGTTGCCAGTTTTCAAAGACAACATAATCAAAAACGAGAAACAAAAAAATATAAATTTTTCTTCTTTTAATATTATTATAATGAAAGACGCAACAACTTATAACACTTGTTGTTCAACTCTGGTATTTTGGACAAAGATTCTCAAACTCTTTTGTTTCGAAGTACATAAATTTAAATACATGATATCTCAAATTCATTTACTTAATTGAATTATAAGAGATACGTAAATACTTTTTCCGAAAATATGATAAATTTTGTATGTACGTACATAATATATTAAATAAAAAATGTACAAGCATTAGATTTAACTTAAAAATAAAATAACTGATCACAATAATTGTAAAGAAGAAAAAGTGGGAATAAAGAATTCAGAAAAAATAACGATCGCGAATAATTGTTTGAAATAATTTTAACGATTTTACATTAAGATATAATTATTAATGAAGAACTGTAGCTAAAATAATTTATACGATTTTACATTGAGATGAAATTTATGATGGACTGTAGCCAAAATAATTCATACGATTTAACATTTTGTCGGCCTTCGCGGTCCAGTTGGTTAGGTATCTGATTCCCGGTGGAGACACAGTTTTTAAATATGTTTTCAGTCTGGATCTGTGAGATGATTGATATCGCAAGTGGCAACTTGTTATTGAGTGCGTATTAAATTAATAATTGACATAGTTGCTCGAGAAGTTATCTAAAAATTTTAAAATAAAATAAAACATGAAGATATAATGAATAATGAACTGTTGCCAAAATAATTTATTCAGGTAACATAAATAAATAATTTGTGATGGACTGTAGCGAAAATATTTCATACGATTTTACATGAAGATATAATTGATGATGAACTGTAGCCAAAATAATTTATACGATTTAACATTCAGATATAATTAATGATGAACTTTAGCAAAGATAATTGTAAAATATTGATTTAATGACATAATTTAATTCAAACTCCTTCTGTTATATTGTAGTATATTAATCAAACATAAATAAGGTCTATTGTCGCTAGCATATTCTTTTTGCTTAGAAATAATTCGATATATCTCAAATAGATTGGTCTTTGTCATCTATGTATATTGGTCATGGGAATGATTTTATTGGGATCAAACGTACATGGTATATACTTACTAAAATTATAATAGTCAACAAATTTGATAAATAAAAATTGTGTCAGTTTCTTCATAAAAAAATGGCACAGTTTAAGATGCGTTGAAGACATTCTAAAGAGCAGAGTTGAGATCGTTTTGAATTTTTATTGAACCGCCTCGTATGGAGGATAAAGGCAAATTTTACACTTGACCCGTTTTCCTTTTAACATTTCTTCTTGTTTTTTTTTTGACTTTGTTTTAAATCGGAAAAGTCTTTCCCGGAAAACCCCACGAGCGCACGGCAGTCAGTGCCGATCTAGTTCAACTTGTTCCCCCGGGCATCCGGTATCATAATATCACATCTTAGTATCAAAGCACAATAAGAAATCTTCTGTACAAAAAAGTGCTTTAAACGTATTTCGTTTTTTAGCGAACACAGCTTATGTATTAATCCAATCTTCAAGTTATTGTTAATACACCTGTTAGCTCATTTTATATATTTTAGCTAAAAATCTGAACTAGAATTTAGTATAGGTACTCAAAATGTCCTTTCATTTGAATTAAATTTTGTTTATACTATCCATATTTAATTACCATCCAATTAATATAGATAGCTCAAAATAAACATGTATATATCTTTAGAACTTGTAGAGTAGATGATAAATAATAGTATATCAAATCATGCATTTTTGCATTTTATGCGAAACCGAATCAATCATTTGTAGTTTTAATTTTATCAAAAATTGATATACCTTCGTTGGAAGTACAACCAGCAAGATTATGGAATATCCTAAGTCCGGATATTGCGTCGTCTAACTCACTTTGTCTTTTCAAGAAAAAGGAATATTTATCCCTGAACACCTGATCTCGATATTGTTTTGTATATAAAACTATACAAATCAATATTCTAAAACACACGTAACCAAAAAATTAACCAACAAAGTTAACATAGTATTACCTAGCTCATATTCATTAAAATAGACAAATACCTAATAAAAACTGAAATTAAAAAGTTAAAGAAAAACTGTGTAAGTTATGCTTGATTAATGGGGAAAAGGAAAATGGAGACAATAATATTATTACGAATCCTGCCACGACCAATATCGTTCACCTATATCGCAAGCATTTATGCTTAGTTTTGGTTTTCGCTATTCAGATATCCTTCAAAATCGAATGGGGTCTAAGTGAGTATTAAATATAAAAAAATTGCAAACTTTGAATGGAATCGAATGAGCACTTTAGTCTATAATCGATAAAGTAAAATGAACACGCCGTACATAGCACACAGCACATAGCACACAGCACATAGCACACACACACACACACACAGATACATTGTGATGAAACTTTCAGAATACAATCTCACCATGATACTAGTTGATAATTTACAAAAAAATAGCCGTAAAATTTTCGAAATAATAACACCCCTTGGGTTAGTGAGGAGTAATAATTATCAATTACAATAAGAGACGAAGTTTAAATATTATAGGAGCACCGGGAACTCAAGGCACTTACAAGGCAAAATAAATATGAACGGATGTCAATTGAATAGGTACTTTGGTTCAAAGGAATTGATAATGTCTCACCAAAAAATGATTGATTTAAACGACAGTGGAGCATTCGCATAATTGAAGATTCCCAAATTCTGCTTGTTAGTAAGATGGCAGTTGGTATGCGAATGGTGACATGGCGGTATTATTAATCAAAACAATTGTAGGATCCTATGCTTAGGTAGGAGAGTGAAGGATTAACGACTCTTACAAATTGATATAGGGTCGACATATACTAAATCTTGGAGCAAACATCGAAACACCACACGGAATAATTCACAACTCTAACAATGCGAAGCTTCCTAGTACTTGACGCAGTCATTTCAAGTAACGCAGCTCTCCGCCATTTTGAAGTTAATTCAAATCGCACCAAAGGCAATGAATGCAAGTATTCCAATAACCTCATTTTTATGTTTTTTTCTTCACTATTTTGTTTAATGGGCGGAATGATATCTTCAGAACCATTGATACGATTGATATTGAAGGGTCAAAAGAAACCTGGTTTTCTGTCTCCAAAACATCTGTGAGTGTACCGGGTAAAACTGTTGGGATGGGAAACCCTCGCCATGACTGACGGGCTTCCACGTTTGTGGTTGGACTCTTAGTGGTAGTGGTATGAAATTTGCTTGATAGTGTATTTCCTTGTTTTGTCCAATGAACAGCCGCTCCGGGGATGAAAAGAGCTACGAGCTCTAAAACGTTCCCTATGGAGTGGGGTAAGAGACTGCGAAATTATGTCAAGTACCGAGTAAAAATGTCTGGAGGAGTTGTTGCACCACCCAATACCAAGTAATTTTTATCCAAGTGATCATCAACGAGAAATATTTTAAAGCACATCTGAAATAAATTTTCTTAGTATTTCTAAAACGTACACAATACGATGTATAGTTGGTAGAGCGAGCACTCTCGGATGGCAGCACTAAAGGTAGTAGATTAGTTATAATAGTAATAATTTATATAGCACCGTTTAATGATTCAAGATCATTTCAAGGGCGCTGACAGTTTAATTATGTGCCGCTCTACGAAACAAAGCTGTTTTCAGTCCTTTAGTGAAAGTTCTCATGCTTTGAGCACTGCGAACATCTGGAGGCAGTGCATTCCACTTAATTGGACCACTGACACCAAAGCATCGGTCATAGTAAGCCGCTTTGTTGGCTCTGTCCAACTCCTCTAAGGAGTTGTTACTCTGTGATCCAGACGACCTGAGTGTGAGATGCCTGCCAGAGAGCTCTTTTCTCTGACACAGCTCTTGAATGTATTGTGGTGCTAGATTGTTTAAAGCATAAAGTTATATTGTTATTGTAAATTGACACTCGGTACACGGTGTTCATTTTTTGAAGAAATCATCCCCATACTATCAAGATATATATACCTGAGTACAACCCCCATCTCAGTATATCACCCTTATAATACGGATAAAAGCACAACAGTTTGGAACAACTGTCAGAATAATAATCAAAAAAAAACTCCTTCGCAGAATCGAACTGACTGTCCAATAACGAGCCTTGCTAAAGCAGTCGTCAAAATATATAATTACAATGCCGCCCAAGTGTGAAAAGGACTGTGATAAAATATTTAAAAAAAAATCGACCTTTGTGACTAAGTTATTTAGATATCTGACTCTTCAACCAAAGATCCCTGTTCCGATAACCGTGGATCCGAGAGATGATAAACCTCATTAGTCTACATACGTTGGCAACTTGTTATTGAGTGCATGTCAAAAATACAGAAATACCCAACAACAGAAGACTACACGGAAGACCTGCGAAAAGATGGAAAGACAGATGGACCTCCTCCTCCCAGGATAGTCCACCCTCACAAACAGGTCAAATGAACTAATAATACAAGAGATGGAAAGACAGTTGGACCTCCTCCTCCCAGGATAGTCCACCCTCACAAACAGGTCAAATGACCTAATACAGGATAAAGAAGAAGAAGTTAAATTTAAGCAGTACAAACTGAAAAAAAAAATGAAATGACAATTCAAGCAATTTCTTGTCTACAATTTTGTGAAGCTCGAAATGAAAACTTGCGCTGTATCCGTGTTCCAATTCTAATTTTACTTGAAGAGGTTATTAGCGAGTGATAGTCGGGGTGAGAAGATGGTGCGGGATAGGCAAGTCTGTTACTTTACGTATTAAGGGTAATAGAAATCCAAAACTTGTCATGGTTTCCCGCAAGAGCTGTCACTCAAAATGGGGCTTAATTAGAATTGATGAAACGTTCGGTGGCTGTAGAATTCGGAATGAATCTCTCCCGAAGATGTCATCTCTCTCTGAGAGTGTTTAAGAACACTTCCCAGAGGATCTGGCATTAATTAAAATTAATGTCCCGATATGAAAAATCAGTCAATTTGGATATTGTCGTAACTTTTTGAGCGCGCTCCTTACCTTTTTCTTCGGTAATATTAATAAATGACATTGATCGATTCTTATTGTGATAAAAATCACATTTAAAAATATTTTATGTAATTTATAAATATTAACTATTATTTCAATGAAAAAATTTAATAAAATGAAGGCCTCGTATTGAAGACATCCCCATACTTATTTCTCGTGCGATGTAGTCAAAGATACTAAGGCCCAAATTATAGAATAATTCTCAAGACCGTTCTCCAAATGTGTCATCTCAAGACCATCTTGAGATCATGCTCGAAAATCCGTATTAAAAGTAAAATACGTACGCCGTCTCATTCGAGAAAGCATACTCGAAAAAAATGTGCATGCAGCTCTATAAATAAGTACTTTTTCTCGTGAATGGCAATAATTTCAGCGTTGTTATGTTGGTAGCAATGAGTTGGAATATCTATTTATATAGATATTTTGACAATTCGTTGTCTTGGTAATCTTCGAAAGTGTAGAGAAATGTATGCATCATAATATTACGATACGTGATTAAATAGTGAAAATATCGACCATTTTATTCGAAAGAGGAAATGAAATACTTCTTCGTTTATCTATCATATAGCATATTATGGGAATATGTGTACCTACAGTGAATAGATCCAGGAAAGGCAGCCATTTCAAAATATGATACAACATGCATAAAATAACAACATGATATTTCCTGGATGTACCGGAGATTTTATGAAATCTTACAAAATTTAATTCACATGATTAGTTTATGAATGATTGTACGTTAATTACTCCCAGAAGGTTCTAAATAAGATTCTCGATCCATTTCGACCCAACACCGCTAACAATGTAAACGTCAAAATAGTAATAATGCGAAATTCGTCCGTGTCTATATGCGTCTCTGTTTCGTGTAAAGCGCTGTCTCCTTTTCTCTCGTTGAGACCGTTCTCAAGACAGCGGGATAGCTGTCTCGAAGCAATTTCAACTCTTCTATACATTAGGAGACCGGTCTTGAGATCAAGCTCAATGACTTTTGTTTCTTTAATACCATTTTGGTTGAGAACGTGTTCTCAAAACCAGTGTCAAGCTGGAGAACGAATATATAATTCGGGCCTATATGTATATTCCAACTGTCGATTTGTTCAGGAGAACTTTGTTCTCTTAACATATCGACAATGTATCAAGCCAGAATACGCGAGAATTGTATGGAGAGGTCTACTTTTTTCACGGCATTTCCAACTTTGAAGTCAAAAAACACCAACTTAGAGGCTTCGCAGCATATATGTTCCATACACGGATTTACTCAAAATTCGGAGTAGAACATTTCGTGTGTCTGTGTGTGTGTGTGTGTGTGTGTGTGTGTGTGTGTGTGTGTGTGTGTGTGTGTGTGTGTGTGTGTGTGTGTGTGTGTGTGTGTGTGTGTGTGTGTGTGTCTGTGTGTCTGTGTGTGTGTCCGTCCCCCCCTTATAACTTTTGATCCGCTCAATTTACAGAGCCTAAAATTTCAGAATATATAAAAAGTTACAGGTCTACAAAACTTTTATACTCGGAATTTTGAATTTTTGTTTCAGTCAGGGGTTATCAACTTTTGAATTTTTATTTTATTTTTCCATATATCTCAGAAACCATAAACGCTAGAACGCTGAAAATTGGTACAAATATAGACAAATACAAAATCTCAAATTAGTTTTTTCAAAAAAATTCCAGGGTTTCTCAAACATTTTTTATTATGAAAAATATTTTTTTTGTGATAAATTTATGAGTTTAACTGCCTATGTTTCCAAAACTTTTACAATTATCGAAAAAAGCCGAAACACCCCAACTAGATAATTTAATTTTCTATAAAAAATATTAACATTGTAGTAGAAGATCTCTATTTTTTTTTAACAATTTTTTTAAAAATTGAATTTAGTGACGACATCGCTTCATACATTTTGTATGGCAGTCGCCTATACACAATATGTAAGAAGACTTAATAGTTTGATACTTCATCTCCAAACATACATACATACCATCATGCTATTTGCATATTCTGGGTAGGAAAAAGGATCTTCCTCCATACTATCCTATCTTGACATACATACCTACATATGTTGTATAGAAAACAAAATATCTGAAAATATTCAATAATTTGTATCTATGGGTTTATAGTTTGGTACATATTCTTCAACTATACATACTATCGCTATCGACAGTTGGATCTCATGTGTTACATGCAACTAGTTTTAAGTGAAATGATACATTATTACATTTATATTGCATCACAATTATGATTAACTTGAATAGTTTATATGAAGAAATATTCCTTTATTTTCCAACTGTCGATTTGTTCAGGAGAACTTTGTTCTCTTAACATATCGACAATGTATCAAGCCAGAATACGCGAGAATTGTATGGAGAGGTCTACTTTTTTCACGGCTTTTCCAACTTTGAAGTCAAAAAACACCAACTTAGAGGCTTCGCAGCATATATGTTCCATACACGGATTTACTCAGAATTCGGAGTAGAACATTTCGTGTGTCTGTGTGTGTGTGTGTGTGTGTGTGTGTGTGTGTGTGTGTGTGTGTGTGTCTGTGTGTCTGTGTGTCTGTGTGTGTGTCCGTCTCCCCCTTATAACTTTTGATCCGCTAAATTTACAGAGCCTAAAATTTCAAAATATATAAACAGTTACAGGCCTACAAAACTTTTATACTCGGAATTTTGAATTTTTGTTTCAGTCAGGGGTTATCAACTTTTGAATTTTTATTTTATTTTTCCATATATCTCAGAAACCATAAACGCTAGAACGCTGAAAATTGGTACAAACATAGACAAATACAAAATCTCAAATTAGTTTTTTCAAAAAAATTCCAGGGTTTCTCAAACATTTTTTATTAAGAAAATTATTTTTTTTAAGATAAATTTATGAGTTTAACTGCCTATATTTCCATTTTTTTTTAAATATCGAAAAAAGCTGAAACACCCCAACTAGATAATTTAATTTTATATAAAAAATATTAACATTGTAGCAGTACATCTCAAATTTTTTTTAACAATTTTTATAAAAATTGAATTTAGTGACGACATCGCTTCATACAATTTGTATGGTAATCACCTATACACAATATCAAAGAAGACTTAATAGTTTGATACTTCATCTCTAAACATACAATATACATATACCATCATGCTGTTTTCATATTCCGGGTAGGAAAAAAAGACTGACCTCCATACTATCCTATCTTGACTACCTAGGTACATGTGTTGTATAGAAAACTAAATATCATAAAATAATAAATAATTTGTATTTATGGGTTTGGTACTTATTCTTCAACTATACATACTATCGCTGTCGACAGTTGGATCCCATGTGTTACATGCAACTAGTCTTAGTAAATATTATTACATTGTTATCCTTAGAAGAGGAACACTTACGGTCGTATTACGGGAGTTATTTGAGAAAAAGGTTAGGTCCCGTACTGCGAGAATACTACTTACAAAACCTCAAGTTTTTCTTATATTTTTCTCAAATGACTTCCGTAATACAACTCTTAGTAATTTCGATATCAAAAATATTTGTGTATATAATTTTAACAAATTGATCGAAGTTTACCTATAATTTTTATATGGTGAACAATTTTTAAAATCATATGATTTTGAATATATTTTATTGAAAAATGTATACATAATATCACATTAAATCTGTTCATAACATGTTTCATTAATGCTAAGAGCTAATTTTGTTTGAACAACCTTCATGGCGTGTCACTTACATTTGTTTTGCACGTTCCGCATCATATTTACACAAGTTAACACAGATTCGTAGACAGAGGAGTGAGAAAAGTAGATGTGAAATACCAAACGTCCAAACATTTCTGAAAGCTAACAGGAGAACATGAAGTATTAGGAGTAACTCGGTCTCCACTACAGAATGGTGTCTCAGATGTCAGCATAATTAATTGGATGTGTCACAGAAAGGTTATGCCACCCACATGCGAATATGCGACCCTGGCATATTCAAAATGTACTAGACACCGCACCGTAGTGGCACGTGTATGCTGCAAATGCTTTTCTTTGTCTCAATTTAAATTACCATGACATAATAATATTTACTCACTACACTTCGGGGTTAAATCTGTACCAGAATATGTATTTTGCTAGACTAAATACTTTTAACAATATTACTTATTACAAATTCAATTTGTATACATTTCTTTTTTTTTTAGATATTTGTACAAGAAAATTATTCCAAGGAAAGGAATTAATCTAAAACAGTTTGACTTCACAATTTTCAAACTAATTTATAAAATTCAGATTCTCAATTAATTAGTTTCGTTTTAATATTTTAAACCTATGTTAAACCTTTTATGATGTATGGTATGGCGGAGGGGACAGAACAGAAACGAGTGAATGTGTATGAAAGGGGCCTAAATCCAGCAGCGGAGGGACGAAGACTTGAGAAGAAGAAGAAGAATATGGCGACTTCTGTGAGGTACCGACTTAGAATAGTGCCTCATTTTTTTCTATTTTCATCGTTTTTGGCAGTCTCGTAAAATCTCGTCAATCGAAAATACAAGAGGCAAAATAATATCTCACATTGTTCAGCAATGATGTTCAACCCCCATTATGAATGTTGCTTAATAAGACAAGGCACACCTGTCGCCATTTACCCCCTTATTGTGGGATATGCCGAGGTGGCTTAAATGAATTTTTGAATTATAAAGTGAAATTAAGTTTTATTTATATAAATGTGACTTTATGAGAATTAGCTATGATATATGTTTAAAAATACCAATTCATAGCGTACCGAAGTAGATTCAACTTTGTGCTAAAGTTGATTTGCTATGCGTTGATAGAAGTAGGTCACCCGTGTTGGAATTATTTTCCTTTCTTGAGATAAGATACTGAATTAATATAACTAGTTTTAAACTGTCTTAGACTTAGGTTCTCTATAACATAGTTCTTCAAGAACCCATATTGAAATTCTTGTCAAATTATTAAATATACTTACCTGTATTATATGTATAAGATATATACATATATACTATGTCAGCTCATACGACTATAGCAAAAGAGGAGTTATCTAACTATTTTTATTTTATGAGATGGGTACGCACAAAGAAATTGATAAATCAATTCATTTCACAAGCATAAACAACATGTCATGTCGACTCTCCAATATGTACGATTGCCTGCTGCTTACTTTTAGTAAAAAGAAAAAACCACAACAAAATGCATATAGAGAACAAAATACAATTATTACTTTCAGTATAGATTCTACACGACAACTAAAAAAACGAGTGGGTTGTGGCCAACGCTATACTAAGTCACTCGACAAGTATTCAAATTTTGTATGGAAAATTTACAACATTTTTAGGAAATGAGTTTGTTCTATGAATTTTAATTTAAATATTTAACTATGAAAACTTCATATTTCTTCAATGCCATTTTATGAAAGTTCTTCTTCTTTGTGAAAGTGATGTGCCTTTTTATCAATTTCAAAATAAAATTTTCAAATTTTAAGTTGCCTGAGCTTGGGGTTACTTTGAAATATTTGACAGTTAAAAAAATTAAGATGCACGATTCGGATCTTTTAAAATATAATAGAGTCTATGTTAGTATTGGACATAGAAAATCGCAGTGCTTTAGTCTATAATCGATAAAGTAAAATAAACACGCTGTACATAGCACACAGCACATAGTACACATCACACACACACAAAAATACATTGTGATGAAACTTTCAGAATACAATCTCAGTTGATAATCTGCAATAAAAAAATTGTCTACAAAATTGCGAAATCATAATTCCCCACTATATCCTCTTGAGTAAGTGAGGAGTAAAAATAAATTCTAATTTTCGTCAAACGTCTTGAACGAGCTTCCAGTTGCGCAGAGCGCAAATTTGTGTAATTTGTGTGCAAATCGCCCCCCCCCCCCTCCTCGACTAAAAGTTCAAGATGTTTGGCTACAACTTTAACTATAAACGCGTGTACATCTGAATCATGTTTCTAATGAAAAGCATTGATAAAGACTCCGGTATATCCATTATAATTTGGGTGTTTACATCGTACACTATATACATTTGCAAGGAAACTAAGAAAACTTACACAAATATATCTATCGGTTTATTGAGAGTTATACACTTTATGCAGTCAATATGGATAAAGTAATATGTATACAGAATGTGGTAGCTTGTTATTGGGTGCGTTTTAAATTTGACATAAAACCTGGTAGTTGCCCGAGATGCTATACAAAAACTAGTGGGTTGTGGCCAACGCGAAAATCTTCCACAAGTATTAATTTTTTGTATGGAAAATAATCAGGATTTAGTGAGTTTGTCATATTATTATTTATTTAAATATTTCATTATGAAAACATGATGATTGATCAATGCCATTTTACGAAAGTAATGTGCCTTTTTACCAATTTGAAAATAAATATATAAAATTTCAACATTTCTGAGTTTGGAGTCACTTTGAAATATTTGAGAGTTAAAAAAAATTGAGTCATACTCTAATGGGATCTTAGTGAGTAATAGATGTACAAATTCCAAAATTTGAAAATATTCGAAAGAGTACTTTAGTCTATAATCGATAAAGTAGAATAAACACGCCGTACAAAGCACATAGCACACACACAGATTCATTGAGATGAAACCTTCAGAATACAATCTCACCATAATACTAGTTGATAATCTGCAATAAATAAATAGCCTTAAAAATTTCAGTAATTATTAGAACACTTTTTAAAAATTCAAAACGTAAACGAATAAATCACATGACTTAAATCTTCAAACAATGCACTGAAAAAGAATATTACAAGAGTTTACCGTAGTTTTCAATTGTAATTTTCAACTATGCTTTTATTCACGAAGACTCGAGCAGTAAATAAAAACTAACTAATTTATACTAAAAATGAATTGTGTGTTTCAAATTTACGAAATAAAAATTCTAACATACCGTGAATGTTTCATTTTTTTGGAAATAAATACAAAAATAGAGTATGGTGAAATTAAAAATATTTCTACGAAACTTCATTCGTTTATTGTTTAATTAAAGAGTCACCTTTAATTAAATTTAGAGGTTAACTGTCTGAAAGAGATTATGTATTATTTGTTGAAATTCTCTGAAATATTTTCCCTTGTTTAGAGAGCTATCAAATACTTTCAAGATCATAATATGGTTTAAGCACCTATGAACGTGTCTGCCACACAAATAAGCACCTATGAACGTGTCTGCCACACAAATAAGCACCTATGAACGTGTCTGCCACACAAATAAGCACCTATTAACGTGTCTGCCACACAAATAAGCGTTTTTGATTTTTACTTTTGTCGTATGCGACGAAAATACTATTTTTTGTTTCAAAATAAGTAATATACATATAAAATAGGTATAATGAACAACGGGGTGGTGTGGTTAACGAACTCGAAATAAATTTAAGACTAGCAACTGAATTTAATTATTTAAAAAAAGAGACTTTATATTTCACTTCATTTCGTATACTTAACAATAATTCTGAAGATATAATATTTTTTTGTTTCTTTTTTTTATTATTTTGTTTATTTGACAACAAACAGGTACAACTACTTAACATATAGTAACTAAATTACATAACCTTAAATAAAATAATGTTGTGCCCCAATTACTTGGTGTCTTATAATATTTATTTATTTTGTTCATGCTTTCTCTTACATGGCTTACACTTTTATTTTGTTTTATAAAAAATACATAATATAGTGATGAGTGTAGTTAACAGTGTTGGTATTGTTTTAATCACCGTCAAACTAGGCAAGGCCTGTACATAATATAGTGATGAGTGTAGTTAGCAGTGTTGGTATTGTTTTAATCACCGTCAAACTAGGCAAGGCCTGTACATAATATAGTGATGAGTGTAGTTAGCAGTGTTGGTATTGTTTTAATCACCGTCAAACTAGGCAAGACCTGTACATAATATACATAGTAATGAGTGTAGTTAGCAGTGTTGGTATTGTTTTAATCACCGTCAAACTAGGCAAGGTCTGTACATAATATAGTAATGAGTGTAGTTAGCAGTGTTGGTATTGTTTTAATCACCGTCAAACTAGGCAAGGCCTGTACATAATATAGTGATGAGTGTAGTTAGCAGTGTTGGTATTGTTTTAATCACCGTCAAACTAGGCAAGGCCTGTACATAATATAGTGATGAGTGTAGTTAGCATTGTTGGCATTGTTTTAATCATCGTTAAACTAGGCAAGGCCTGTGTCATGACGGCTATTTCATATATTGAATAATTTTTATAAAATGTAGTCTTAATTTTTATAAAATAAAACGTAAATATAATCGTAAGTGTAATACAGATATAATGTAAATGTAATATAAAATAGATATAATATAAGCATAACATAATATATGATATAAACATAACACTAATGTAATATAAAATATATATAATATAAGCATAACATAATATATGATATAAACATAACACTAATGTAATATAAAATAGATATAATATAAGCATAACATAATATATGATATAAACATAACACTAATCTATATTATAAATTTGAATGTTTGTATGTATGTGTTGAATGCGCTCCTAAACAGTTCATCCGATTGCGATGAAACTTTGGTGAACTGTCGAGAGTATACCAGGGATGGTTTCTGGATCAAAAAATTTTAACTTCCTCTTCTTCTTCATTGAGTTTTGGACTATCCTGGGAACCGTTCATCCGATTGCAATTAAACTTTGGTGAATTGTCGATCGTATGCCCGGGATGATTTCTGAATTTAAAATATTTTCTTCTTCTTCTTCTTCATCGGGTATCAGGTCATTTTACATATGAAGGTGGACTAACCTGAGAACCGTTCATCCGATTGCAATGAAACTTTGGTGAATTGTCGAGCGTATGACCGGGATAGTTTCTGGATTAAAAAATTTTTCTTCTTCTTCTTCTTCATCGGGTATCAGGTCATTTTACCTATGAAGGTGGACTATCCTGGGAACCGTTCATTCAATTTCAATGAAACTTTGAAGAATTGTCGAGTGTATGCCCGGGATGGTTTCTGGATTAAAAAAAAATTCTTCTTCTTCTTCTTCATCGGGTATCAGGTCATTTTACCGATGAAGGTGGACTATCATTGGAACCGTTCAATCAATTTCAATGAAACTTTGATGAATTGTCGAGCGTATGAACGGGACCTACTGAGGGGACGGGAGGTAATGAAGGGACGGGAGGTAATGAAGGGACGGGAGGTAATGAAGGGACGGGAGGTAATGAAGGGACGGGAGGTAATGAAGGGACGGGAGGTAATGAAGGGACGGGAGGTAATGAAGGGACGGGAGGTAATGAAGGGACGGGAGTAACTGAAGGGACGGGAGTAACTGAAGGGACGGGAGTAACTGAAGGGACGGGAGTAACTGAAGGGACGGGAGTAACTGAAGGGACGGGAGTAACTGAAGGGACGGGAGTAACTGAAGGGACGGGAGTAACTGAAGGGACGGGAGTAACTGAAGGGGCGGGAGTAACTGAAGGGACGGGAGTAACTGAAGGGACGGGAGTAACTGAAGGGACGGGAGTAACTGAAGGGACGGGAGTAACTGAAGGGACGGGAGTAACTGAAGGGACGGGAGTAACTGAAGGGACGGGAGTAACTGAAGGGACGGGAGTAACTGAAGGGACGGGAGTAACTGCAGGGACGGGAGTAACTGAAGGGACGGGGGTAACTGAAGGGACGGGAGTAACTGAAGGGATGGGAGTAACTGAAGGGACGGGAGTAACTGAAGGGACGGGAGTAACTGAAGGGACGGGAGTAACTGAAGGAACGGGAGTAACTGAGGGAGGTACTGAAGGGACGGGAGGTACTGAAGGGACAGAAGGTACTGAAGGGACGGGAAGAACTGAAGGGATGGAAGGTATTGAAGAGTCTGAAGCGACGGGTGGTTATGGAGGACAATTTTTAATTATACAGGCAATACGAAGTTTGCCGGGTGTTCACTAGTCTATATTATAAATTTGAATGTTTGTATGTATGTGTTGAATGCGCTCCTAAACCGTTCATCCGATTGCAATGAAACTTTGGTGAATTGTCGAGAGTATACCAGGGATGGTTTTTGGATCAAAAAAATTTTTCTTCTTCTTCTTCATCCACCTTCATTTTACCTATGAAGGTGGATTATCCTGGGAACCGTTCATCCGATTGCAATGAAACTTTGATGAATTGTCGAGCGTATGCCCAGGATGGTTTTTGGATTAAAAAAAAATCTTCTTCTTCTTCTTCATCGGGTATTAGGTCATTTTACCTATGAAGTGGACTATCTTGGGAACCGTTCATCCGATTGCAATGAAACTTTGGTGAATTGTCGAACGTATGCCCGGGATGGTTTCTGGATTAAATTTTTTTTCTTCTTCTTCTTCATCGAGTATTGGGTCATTTTACCTATGAAAGTGGACTATCCTGGAAACCGTTCATCCGTTTGCAATCAAACTTTGGCGAATTGTCGAGCGTATGCTCCGGATGGTTTCTGAATTAAAAAAAATTCTTCTTCTTCTTCGGGTATTAGGTCATTTTACCTATGAAGGTAAAATGACCTAATACTCTGGGAGAAGAAGCTTCAACTGTCCTTCCATCTCTTCGCAGGTCTTCCAGGACATTTTTTGGTTTTAAACTTTTTTCTTCTTCTTCTTCTTCATTATGTATTTGGTCATTTTACCTGTGAAGGTGGAGTATTGTAGAAGAATAAGATAATAAGATGCAACTGTCCTTCCAGCTCTTCGCAGGTTTTCCAGGACGGTTTCTGGATTCAAACTTTTTTCTTCTTCTTTATCGTGTATTTGTTCATTTTACCTATGAAGTTGGAGAATCCTGGAAAAAGAAGGTCCAACTGTCCTTTCATCTCTTCGTAGGTCTTCTCAGTATTGTGTCGGGAATTAAACTTTATCTTAACCTACTGAAGGGACGGGAGGTAATGAAGGGAAGGGAGGTACTGGTGGGTCTGACGGGACGGGTGGTACTGAAGGGTCTGAAGGGACGGGAGTAACTGAAGGGACGGGAGTAACTGAAGGGACGGGAGTAACTGAAGGGACGGGAGTAACTAAAGGGACGGGAGTAACTGAAGGGACGGGAGTAACTGAACGGACGGGAGTAACTGAAGGGACAGGAGTAACTGAAGGGACGGGAGTAACTGAAGGGACGGGAGGTACTGGGAGGTACTGAAGGGACGGGAAGTACTGAAGGGATGGGAGGTATTGAAGAGTCTGAAGTGACGGGTGGTTATGGAGGACGATTTTTAATTATACAGGCAATACGAAGTTTGCTTGCTGGGGGTTCACTAGTGTAATATAAAATAGATATAATATAAGCATAACATAATATATGATATAAACATAACACTAATGTAATATAAAATAGATATAATATAAGCATAACATAATATATGATATAAACATAACACTAATGTAATATAAAATAGATATAATATAAGCATAACATAATATATGATATAAACATAACACTAATGTAATATAAAATATATATAATATAAGCATAACATAATATATGATATAAACATAACACTAATGTAATATAAAATAGATATAATATAAGCATAACATAATATTATATGATATAAACATAACACTAATGTAATATAAAATAGATATAATATAAGCATAACATAATATATGATATAAACATAACACTAATGTAATATAAAAAAAATATAAATACAAAGATATAAATATTTAACTCCCAAAATCAAACAGAAAAAAATTCCATTATTTCACTTGCTTAAATCTCAGTATGCCTTCCATCACACGCCAGGTTACAGAAACTCATGCCATTAATAATTTTATATTTATGATTTTGTTTAAAAGATGTTCTGTAATCTCCTTTTTTAATTTATAACAAGGAAGAAATGTGAAGGGGGAAGGAAAGGGGAGGAGAGGAAATTGATTTATAAATATTCTTTAAACTATGAATATAAAAATAAAAAGGAATTAAAAAAAGGAAAAAAAAAAGTTTTAAATGTCTACAGTGCTTGCACTCTGGTAAAGAACAAGATTTTTTGCGTTTTTTTTTGTGTCTTGTTATTGTAGTTTTTGAATATGTGTTTTATTATAAATATTAATAAAAAAAATGCAGAACACGAGTTTCGCAAGACCAACAATGCAAGTCTGCGACCGTGAAAATTTTATTATAAGTTAAAATTACAAATAATAATAATAATAATTAACACTTCCTTGCATCCTGCGCAAGTGGCGAGTTTATTGCCATATGACAATTTCTTCCAACTTACCAGAGTTTCCAGGACGCACGCACATAAACCAAACCGCTTACCAACTATCCCTCAAATAACTGCCGAGAGCTTTTTGAAATTGATGATTTATTAAATAATGTTGTTAGTAGATAATTATCGTTCATACATATTTTAAAACTGAATATAATGTAAGAAGACCTAAATAAATATTTTGTAAATGTCGTAATTCTTGCTTAACCCAAGATCAAGGTAGGATATGCAAGATCAAAACCATGTCCATACCTGTGAATACAAGACAATGATTATCCCACAATGTGAATCATACATTTGCGTAACGTATAGATTTAGAAATATCTACCAGCATTTAAACAAATAAAACGAATCATTTGCTATGCTGTTCTCCATTCCCTCTGTATATCCTTCGATAAAATATCATTAATAATGACGTGTATGTGATTTTATATTAATTTGTACACACTTACGTTCTTAGAATGAGAAATTATTGACGGAATAGAATTACACAAGTACATAAATATAATAGGCTTAGCTAAACAAATCTGGCCAAATATTATACCCGAGAAAGCTGCGTTAAGCAATAATATATCAATCTGTTTATGTATGTATGGCATATACCTACTAAAATCCAGTGTATCAATTATAGGATTTGTGGATTTTGAAGCATCTTACTATAGTCGATTCAATATATATTATTATCTCACATTTGAAATATGTATTATATTAGTATTATTACTTTAGCTGACTAGTGGGAGTAAGCAAACTGAACTGGTATAACTAATATGATTGATATATTAATCAACTTTATAGATAAACTTCGTCAGATTTGAGTAAGTACTTCTCTTAAAGATAAAATAGATATGCGAATAAGTAAATACCTCTAGTGAAATTAATAATATTGAAACAACGCAGTGGCTTTTTGTAAAATTTGCTTTAACAATAGACGATCATGTATGAGACAATGAATAAATATTGATGAGATGATGGATATGTGTCAAGATAGAAGAATGCGGTGTTTGGTTCTCTCTACCTAACCCATGAGGATGATGGCATGATAGTATGTAGATAAATATAATTACATTCATAGTAGTAGAGAGAAACAAAATATACAGTTTTCTATAGAAACACAAAAATATATTATACATAATACAGTCTTACTAATAAAAATCTAGTGCACACCCGCTGACCAGTGTTTTAGTTACACACCGTGCAAAGCCCGTGCAGCGATTATTTGAAAATCTTACCAATAAACGCTGTATAACGAGTGTGTAGTTACATACAACAAGCGTACCTACAGCAAAAAATAATCTGACAACGTTGTAATTTCGCACTTGCGCATGCGCAGAGCCGCCAGCCGCCATCTGCCATTATAATTTTGACGTTTGTCGTAGTTGATATTTTCATACATGTTTTTTCACATTTCAAAATAGGAATATGTAAAATATAACGAATAATTTCATCATACGAATATCAAAGGAAGCGCACCATTGTAGATATTATAAAAGAGCTGATTATTTGTCAACTTTTCGCTCCTAAAATGCACAATTATCGAGAATATAATAATTTATACAGAGTTTTCGTCATATTATTCCAAGATATAACAATATAAATACGCATATCAAAATCAAATTCGATTTTTGATAGATGAAATTTGTCTTAAAACACCGCTAAACTACCTAGAACAGGCGGGCAAGCGATGTGTAAAATTTGTATGAGAGATACACAGTCGTTGACCATCTGATATTCTACACAGCGTTTATTGGTAACGTTTTTGCCTACACGGGTGTTAAATGGTCGTGGAAATTTAACAACACGTTTATTAGTAAGACTGATAATATCTAGTGTTTGTATGTAGTGTATCTGGTAATTTTTATGTGTAAATTGCATAAATCAGACCATTGAAAAAGTATCTAGACACTGACAGATCATATTATATGTGACAGTGTACATACAAACATACATACATACCATCACGCCATGTCCCTCACGGGGTAGGCAGAGAGAACCGAATGCCACTTACTTCTATCTTGACATACATTCATCGCCTCGTCAACATTTATACATCGTCTTATACATGTTCGTCTGTTGTTCATGCTTCTAACATTTCCGTCTTTCAAAATACCATTCACATGGACTTGCCATCCCTTCCTTGGGCGGCCCCGACCTCTCATTCCATTCCTGTCCGCAAAGTATATTTTCTTCGTCAGGCGTTCCTCATTCATTCTCCCCATGTGGCCAAACCATCTCAATGTGTTCACTTTCATTCTATTAATAGCATCTTTCTTTCCTTATGTCCTCGTTTCTGACTCTGTCATACATCATTCTATTACAGATTCTTCTTAGCAACTGCATTTATCCTAGTGTACATAGTGAATATTTAAGAATATTTAAAATACGCACTCATTGAAAGCATTCAATGACTTATAAAATTATTTTTACATAGAAATTTAAATGAATTTTGCAGCGAAGAGTTCACTATTGATCACAAGTCATTGGTCTATGCATTCTTCTTAAAACGGTCGATGTTGAATTTGAATCCGTGTTTTATAAATTACAAGTCCATAACAATATCCACCCGTCCTGCCAGTGACATATTTTTTATCTTAAATATTTCACGCGGTGATATCCCGTTTTGAGTTTACCATTCTGCACCTCTCTAAACCTCAGATTCGCCGATCCATACAAAACCTCCTTTTAAAAGACCATCATATTTCCCTGATTTTTATTGTAAAAAATGGTTGAGGTTTTAGATTAAGTGTGATGAATGAGTTTAATGTGAAAGGTTCTGTAATAGGTAGGACGACATAGAAACGTGATGATAAAATGAAAGGGAGGAATGAAATTAAGGTAGATGTTTGAGAATAATTCCAAAACATTTTAGAATCGGGTGATTTAGACGGTAAATAACTTTTATAAATATCGATTTTTTATCCAGCAGATTCTGTTATTATTCACAGCAGTAACAAATAAGGTCCTTCTCCTTTCCTTTTTCCTTCCCTTCCTTTCCCGTCATGGACAAATGTGTAAAATATAGAAATATGTAATAATTTTAAATATATAAAATAATATTTTATGTTGTATAGGTACATACTTTACTATGTATGTCTTTTTTCATTTAATAGTGTATTTCTTCTGTTTATTTTATAAGACTGATTTTAGTCCCTTAATTAAATATTAAAATAAATATAAATAAATAAATAAATAAATAAATAAATAAATAAATAAATAAATAAATAAATAAATAAATAAATAAATAAATAAATAAATAAATAAATAAATAAATAAATAAATTAATTAATTAATTAATTAATTAATTAATTTATTTATTTATTTATTTATTTATTAATTAATTTATTTATTTATTTATTAATTAATTAATTAATTTATTTATTTATTTATTAAATAATTAATTAATTAATTAATTAATAAATATAAAATAAATAAATAAATATATAAATAAATTAATTAATTAATAAATAAACATATAAATAAATTAATTAATTAATTAATTAATAAATTAATTAATAAATGATATAATATATGGATTTAAAATAAACTTAAATATCATTAAAAATTATTTCACCAGATAATGAAAATCTGAGGAAGGAAATTTCGTTCCATAAAATTAATAATTGCAGCATCGTACAATTAAAAATATTGTTTAAACAAAGTACCTTTTGTATTAATTGTTAATATTAACAACTCATTCCAAATTAAAGTGTGCTTTCAATGGTATGTCCAAACACTGCATCTTTTTTACTTGATTCAAATATATTTAAAAAGGACTAAAATTAAAATAAAAGTGTTCATTGTTATATTTTTTACTTATTTATTCAATATCGAGTATGAAATTAAGATTTTATTTTTAAATTCGATTATATTCTTTATTTTATTTACTTCAGATTTTAAAAACTCGACACTATGTTTACAAGATTTTTTAAACAATCTATGTACACAGTCGATTTTTCTGTTGTTTTACACAAACACAACGTTAAAGTGTGAATGAACAATTGATAAAACACACATCTGAATGTTTGAATTGTCTTCTTCGAACATAATTCCTGTTTGAATATAGAATCAACTCCCCATCCCCCACTGTCGCTTCCTTTCAACCCCCTTTCCTTACTCCCTCCCCCTACAACTGCCAATCCTTAAGTCGTAATACTGTTATTCTACTGAAGATTTCGGCAGAAAACTGTGTAAACACTGTACATAGAAGAGAGAGAGAGTTCGAGTGGGGTGAGCATACATTTTAAAGGAAAATACGGGAAGATGTGTGAATCGTATTCAAAATTTAGTTTGGTTTATTTGAAAAACGCCTCCCGTACGGGTTTATATATACATACTTGTCTGGGTGAATACTTAAGTTATTTTTTTTTGCTTTGTAACGATCACTGAATACGTTTGATCAATGCTCAAGTACATTTTCGAACGTTTGTTAACGTTTCGGGTTTTATTTATTAATTTATTTATTTATAAACTTTATGTACAAGTGAACAAAGGCAGGTTTATTGCCAAAAGGCAATTTCTTCGAACCAACCCGAGCGACGTGAATTCTTTAAAGTTAAATTGGTACAATACCCCCTATTCAATAACTATTGTACCTAACTAAAATGGGAACGATCTAAAGTTGTAGATTTTAGATTTACGGTCTTATTTCAGCATTATAAAATATAAAATTGGCCTAATGGTATAGGAACGTACCTATAATGACCGGAATATTCTTTAAAAGTTCCTGAATTATACGTATTTTGAATAATTGTAAAAATTATGAAAATTTCATAATTTTCATAATTATTCATAACACGTCAGATTCATTAACTTTTTAAGAACATTCCGGCCAATATAGGTACGTTCCTATTCCATTTTGTCCAAGTTTATATTTTATAACGCTGAAATAAGACCGTAAATCTAAAATCTGCAATTTTAGAACGTTCCTATTTTAGTTACAATAGTTACTGAATAGGGGGTAATGGTAAATTGGTATTAGTAAGGAGGGTACGTTATGAATATTCTGGAACTATTTGACAGATATTGTTTTTTAAGTTTACTTTTAAATATTTATATGGATTAAGATGACGTGATTTCATCACTAAGATCATTCCATAGTCTAACTGATTGTACTTGTTTCCAGCCAAGTAAAGCATGCAAATAAAATATACGCTTTCTTCTACTGGGAATCGTATCGTAGACACTAGCCTAAACACAAATCGACTTACATCACTCCATAAATATAGTCGATTAATTTTAAAAATGTTTCCATTTATTTTTATTTCTAATTTAGAGTTATGAAGTGACATCTATGAAGTGACGAAGACATGTTTTTTGTAAACCCATCTATTAAGAAATCGGTTTGTCAACAATGAAAGCAACAGTCCTTATACATGAAGTGATAATAATTTCACACAGATGTCACCCCTGACTTTTAAATTTGTCATAACTAAATATCATTGACTCCCCGACAGGGAAAAGAATCCAATTTTTGCGAATATAGAAGTATAAAAATATTTAATTTAATTTAAATAAGTGAAAAGTTCCAATGATATTGAAATGTCATCTTAAATCAATCATAGGCACCTACTTATATGTTTTTATTAAAAAAAATATCATCAATTATATTAAATTATTTAACATTTTGTTATAAAACCCCAATCGTTAACTTTTTTCCATTTCTTAGGTGCTCTCTGAGTGAGCCACGTAATAGGTCATGTAGGTAGGTATATTAATAAGTGGAAAAAGTTAAAAATTGAGTTATTTTTTTCATAGTTTAAGTATAATTCAATATGCCTAACTGATAGTAGAATTCCATCATAAAATGACAGCCAGAAATTTAAAATTCAAATTTATTGTATCTGTATTATTGTAACTAGGTACCATTTTTGAATTACATTAGAATGAGTCACAACTGTCCATATTATAAAATAAATTCTAATCTAACTTATGGAATTCTTAGAATAATAATAATAATAATATATTTCTTCTGTACAAAAATAAATCATGTAGGAAATATCATATATAATCTAAGGTAGGAACATAAAAACAATTCTAAATACATCAATTTCAAATATATATCGGTTAATATTTGTACCATGTTTGACATTTGAACTATTTGTCTACCTAACTAGGAATAATTCATGTTTTAAAACAGGCAATTAATCATACGTATAATTCATAACACTTCTACTTTAAGTGACATGTGATTGACATTTTATTTTTTTACATTAACATAAAAAAATAGTTATGAAAAAAAGAAAGTAGGTATATGTGTTATTTTAATAAATATTTCAATGCACGAAAAAGCGACAAGAAAGAAGTAAAGGATATAAAACTGGATAATAGTGCACATATTTTTTTTCCATTATAAACAGTTAAAATTAGCATCTTTAGCAAGACTGTTACAGCAATACTACAATCTGTTTAATACTGTGTACTTAATGTATTTAAAGAGAAATAATTTAAGGGGGATTCAGAGTGTCGCACGTTAGACATTAAAATAATTTTCAAATTGCAGCATTTCGGCCATAATAAATTTTCTTCTAGGTTAGACTTAATGTCGATGCACCGTTTCCCGAGAGCGCTCGGGCCACCGAGGGGGGGTGGGGGGGCCATTTCGTTGGAAATATTTAAATTGAATTTATGTAGCAGAAAATTTATTTCGCAATAATTAAACATGACAGCTGAAAGGAAAAACGACAAAAGGAAATCCGACCGGCGTAGGTCGACCTACGTATTTCGCTCGCAGCAGTTAATGTGCACTGTAAATATTACTAATAGTTCTTCATTTGTAAGTCTGAATGACCCGAAAAAATAATACAAATTCGAAACATCAATCAACAAGACATATAAAATTTATATGTTTTAAAAAAATCAAATTCAAAAAATAAATAAATACATTAGATCCAGAGTCAGCTACTGTCAGACTTGCGTCATAGTTTTAAGGTTGATTTTTTCTATGAAAGAATACCACAGCAGGTAACAACGATTATATGGTATGAACCTTAAGTACTGGTGGATTTCGGAGATTCGGACTTCGATGTGTTGAAAATTGTTTTTTGAACATGTTATATTATGAAGCGTTATAATATAAAACTTGATTTTTTTTATATTCACTAAGGAAAACTATAAATATCACGTCATCCATTGAAAAATTTCTTGGTTGGTGGAAACCCCCCAAAAAACACAAAATTAAAATAAATAAATTGTTAATGTCTTCTAGGTTTGTGCAATACACATTGCAGTTCACAGGCGTGATTTAATTTTGTATCAACTTTGAACGACTGAACTTCTAAACTATTCGAATATTTTTTGTTGCATGTACGCAAACATTGGATTTTTACTCTCCACACTATGAATATGTAAATGACAGAAGTGAAATAGCTTCTGTAAGGGAAAATTGAGTGATCAACTTCATATTCATATTGTATGTATCTCTATAGACAAGTGTATTTTTTACTCTCCACTTCTACCTTCCTCAAGGGGTAGGCAGTGAGAACCGAATACCGCATTCTTCTATCTTGACACATAAATCACCTCATCAACATTGATACACTGTCTCATACATGCTCATCTTGCTAGTAATGCAATTTTACTTAAAATTTCTCAACAGGTATCATGTAGAAAATACATACTATGAGTTTTGTGACAGAGTTTTTGTGTGTGTGTATGGTGTATTGTGAAAACTTTTGTCCTCTGGGAATCTTATATTTGTTGAAGAATCTAATAGAAATGTACTTCATAAAAATGCATTTAAAGATTGTCAACATTTCAAAAAGAAAAAATGAACGCTAACGTTTTCCCTGTCGGGAGTCAATGATAATATATTTTTTGACGATTTTTTAAATTCTCAATAGAGACGGCGTCGGAATATTATAGGAGAACCAGGAACTCAAGGCACGTACAGGGCTTACGACCTGTCATCGGATGGTTCACGTGATCACTTTATGCGCTTGTGCAACGTTCACCAACGATGCCTTCTTATTAAGTTCCCTTATCAAAGCAATTTTGAAAGTTATATATATATTTTAATAATAAAAACTGATCGTTTGAAAATGAGCTGTTTTAACAATCGCCATCTATGAAGATTTTTGAAAATTTTCTATTGCGATGAAATTTAGTGGATTCGTTCAGTGCATACCAAGAATGTTTATTGATATTTCATTTATTTATTTGATATCTCACACAAGAATTTCTGAAAACAGAACAAGTTAGAATCACAATGAAACTTTGAGGATTTGTTCGGCGCAGATGAAAAAAAGAATTTTGAATCTAAATTCATTTATTTTTTTATTTATACATCTTACACAAATATTTACGAAAAATGATCTACTTTCTTCATTTTTTCAACGATCCATTGGCATTTTAAACGCGTTTTTATTGGAAAATATATATATAAGCCAGAAAGGTATAAAGGTATGGCAGGGACAGGAGGGACTGAGCGAAAGAGAGGGACTGAATGGAGGTAAGGGATAGAAAATAATTTAAAAAGATATGCGAAATAACAATCTTAAAACATAAAATAAACCATTCTAATATTTACAGAGTTAAATACACAGGCAGGACAACGTCAGACGGGTTATGCCAATTTTAATAAATATTTTGAATAATGGCATAATATGAATCTTTGAATAATTTAAACCATAGGTACTCAATTTAATCATAGGATTTTATTTTACTCTAACTCTATCATCAAAGTTATTTATTTAAAAACTACAGTTTAAGTTTTTTTTTATTTTAATCCATTCCCGAAAGTATTTTTGTATCGATTGTTGGAACATTTTGCCGCTAAACCCTCGGGAAAGAGAAGCAATATTTTTTCTGTGTTGCTAATACCACTTTATGAAAACGGCTTTTTGTTTTGTTAACAAATGTGAGCGTAAGTACTTATTGATTATTAGTAACCGAAAAAGTTATACAATAGGCACTCCATTTTCACGTACATGGAAGTTTGGAGCTTAATATTATCGAAAATTTATTATAATATTAAATATCTTAATAAGACAAATATCTTATGTCTGCGGAATGTGGCAACTTGTCATTTGGGTGTGTGTTTAATTTTTTTTTTAACATGTCTACGTAGGGGACGCCAGCTATTAGGATTTGGATCAATTTTACTCTTCCGAAGAAGCGCACTACGTAGCGTTGGGAGGGGTTTGCAATCTAGAAAAGAGTTTATTAATTCGGATTTTAAAAAGACCCGGGTTGTACGAAGATGGAAACACAGAATTCGGAAGATCGTTCCACAGTCGGGCTGCTGTATTAATAAAGGAGTTTGAAAAGCGACTTGTTCGTATATGTTGAAGGTCCACTGTGAATGGATGCTGCGATTGAGTGAAGCGAGTGACTCTGTTGCGAGTGGGTGGAGGAGGGACCAAAGATGCAAGTTCTTCTGAGCAATTCCCGTGGTAGTATCTATAGAATAAACTTAAAATTGATATTTGTCAGTGTTAGTTGCCAGAGAGAATATAAAAAATAAACTAAAATAAACATGAATGGTGATTTTAGGACGGGTAGAACTTTAAAATGTTAAAAATAACTTAAATAATTTTTGATTGATTTTTTTCTATACTCGAACGATTCAATTTATGGCATTTAAATTTTTATATTATTGCGGGTATATAACCATTGAAACGAGACAAAGAGAGATGCCCAACAACGATCCAAACGAATAGGCCATAACATTTGGCATCCGGGTCTGCTTATTACTATCACCGAAGGAATGACGGAGGGCAGAAACCATTGAGGTCGCCCGAGGGACAGTTATATGAACCAGGTGGTTAGTGAGGTGCACTGTAGCAGCTACCAAGAGACGAAAATGCTGGGAGACAAAAGAGATAGGATTGTGACCATGAAGAAGTAGCCACAGCTGCTGTTCTTGACTAAGTAAGTAAATTCTGGACGTTCAATTTGGACAACTTTTCGAACACTTCTAGCCTTGTGTCGAAAATAGCACAAAGAATCTTGGCCTTTAAGATGTGTATTATTTATTGATAATTATTGTAATTGATAGGATACGATGAACACCTCACTAGGAAGTCCTGTGCCGAGGTGTTCATTTCAACAGTTGTGTGACATAGATAGTACATTATGTATATATTTTTGAATGAAATTATTGAGAAAAAAATGTGAAGTTTAATTATATTTGATTAGGTGTAATTATGTTATTGATTTGATCTGAACCGGTGTTATATATCCATGCTGTTATGTGTTTTTTGTATTTTATTGACGATGTGTTTTGTGGTAGCAGTTTTAATTTTTAATTACATTTATTTTGGAATAAAATGTTTTAAATACCCTCCGAATGAATAAAAACACATAAGGTTTTAAATAATACAAACAAAAACTAAAAATACATTTAATAATTTAAATTGGTGTATGATTTTTTTTATTTATTTTTTTGTTATACCTAACCGAAATTATTTCTATTACCTGTTTTTGTTCGTGCATTGTTGTTAAGTTTAACTTGTTTTGTTTACTTTCTCTTTATAGTCGTGGCTCAGTTGGTTGGGTATCTGACTGCTGATCCAAAGGTCCCGGGTTTGATTCCCGGTGGAGACACAGTTTTTAATTGTGTTTTCAGTCTGGATCTGTGAGACGATTAATATCGTAAGTCTCCAAAATGTGGCAACTTGTTATTGGGTGCGTGTTAAATTAATATTTGACATAGTACCTGTTAGTTCCGCGAGAAGCAATATTAAATAAATAAATATTTGTTTTACTATCAATGGATACCCTCATCAAACAAAACATTTAAATCCTTTTGATGAGGTATTGCAAAAATAGTATAATTAGTAAATATCACATGTAAAGCAAAAATAATTGTATGAATGCATAAATAAAATACCAATAAATATTAAAAAGTTCAATTATTACTGTTGAAACATTTATTTCATTTTGTCTACCAACTTCAAGTTGTCACTTTATTTCTAACGTTTTGAATTTTTTTAACACTCTCGAAACTTGTTGCTTTTCATTGAACATTAAAACCAATCCGAAAGTCTGTTTAATTTGACTGTTGGTATGATCTCGACAGATTTAAAATCACACCGCCTGATACCAACCAAATGATGGGAGGAAAAGACGAGAAGAGGATGGTTTGGTGTGGAGCCGATGGGTTGGAACCAAGCGTAGGAGGGTAGTTGGGAGGGGGTATGGCCCGATCCTATCAATCGATATTCCCTCACTCGCTTCCCTTCCGCCAGAGCCGATGTAGGCGAGAAAGCTCCAACGTCGATCCGCAGTTGTGGGGAAATATTTTGGAAAAGAATTTCGCAGGTAACGTGGTCCTTGAAAAGGGGTTTTGAATATACCTTTTCATAAGAGGTAAACACAAATGAATTTTAACCTACAATTGAATACAAAGACAAATCTCGAGCAAGGCCACTGAAGTATTTTTGATATGATTCGTGAATATCGATTTATACAAATAAATCATATTATTGAATTTGTCTGGCAGAGGGTTTTTAGAGCTTTTATTCTGGTTTTCATTCCTCCAATTGTAATGTATGTGTGTAATCAATCTTACCATCGCAGAGTAGCCAAATGAATTTAAAAGGAATTTATAAAATATTACTGGTTCAGAAAAGACTATGTTAAAGACATGCATACATACCATTACGCCATGTCCCTTGCGGGGTAGGCAGAGAGAACCGAACGCCACATTTTTCTTTCCTGGCACGCATCCCTCGCCTCGTCCATATTCATGCATCGTCTCATACATGTTCGTCTATTTTCCACACTTCTAACATTTCCGCTTTTCAAAATTTCGTTCACATGGTCGTGCCATCCCTTTCTTGGGCGTCCCCGACCTCTCATTCCATTCCTTACCGCTCTGTATATTTTCTTCGTCAGGCGTTCCTCATTCATTCTCCCCATGTGACCAAACCATCTCAATGTGTTCACTTTCATTCTAGTAATGACATATTTCTTCATCTTACATTCTTTCCTTATGTCCTCATTTCTTACCCGGTCATACATCGTTCTATTACAAATCCTTCTTAACGACCTCATTTCAACTACATTTATTCTACTTTCATGCGTCTTCTGTCATGTCCAGGTTTCACTTGCATAACACAATTCATTCATATTTCTGTCCATCCCTCCTCTGATATTCCAGACTCCCACTCTTCATTCGGTTCTCCTCTTTTCGCCTACCCCCTGGACCGTAACATGACGAGTGGCGGGCTTCATCGATATATTCGTTTATATTTAGCGACTATGTTTAGCAAAGTAGTAGTATTACGGATAAAAAAAATCTGTAGTTTGTGACACAAAGTATTCAAATTTTATATAGAAAATGTTAAGCATTTTCATGAAATGAGTTTGTTTAATTATTTTTGATTTAAATATTATATTATTATGAAAACTTGATAATTCTTATGTGCCATTTTATGAAAGCGATGTGCCTTTTTAACAATTTGAAAATAAAAATATCAAATTTTAAGTTTCTGAGCTTGAGGTTACATTGTAATATTTATGTGTAAGCGTGTATTAGGCATACAAATTTGAAAATAATCAAATGAATCCATAAGACTATAATCGATAAAGTAAAATAATCATGCCGAACATAGCAAAGAGTACATAACACATAGCACATAGTACACAGCACATAAATACAGATACATTGTGATGAAACTTTCAGAAAACAATCTCAACCTGACATTAGTTGATAATCTGTAATAAAAAATAACATTAAAAATTTCGAATTCATAACTTCCCCTTGGGGTTGTTATGAATTCATTGTGAGGAGTAAAAATTGTAAATTTTAATATTAATGGGTACTGTGCCGCCCGCCGTAGCACAGTTGGTAAACCGTTCGGTTTCTGTGCGGGCGTCCTGGGTTCGATTCCCAGCAGAGGAGAATTTTATTTAAATTCATTACGCAAATATTGCTTCTCTGGGTTAGATAGTTGGAAGAAATTGCCATACGACAATAAACTCGCCACTTGCGCAGGGTGCAAGGAAGTGTTCATTATTATTATTATTATTACTGTGTTTTACATTGCCTGTAATTTTGTATCTCATATTTGATTTGCATTGTAGATATTTATAAATTTAGTAATTAATTATTAATTCGCTCATTCATAACTATATAAAACATTGTATATATTTTTTTATTATTAAATACCACTTGCTTCAGTTATTGCAAGAGGACAAAATAGACGGTTGCCGAGGGACTGGAAGGAGCCAAGGACATATGTAGGCAGAGTGATCACCAACGTCGGTGGTTTCTGACAGGACACCAGAAGAAGAAGAAGATTATATAACTATATATGACAAATAAGTTGTTGTTAAACAAATTTGTATTTATTTGTACAAATTTGATGTAGATACTATTTGCATGTAACACATGAGATCCAACTGTCGATAGCGATAGTATGTATAGTTGAAGAATAAGTACCAAACTATAAACCAATAAATCCAAATTATTGAATATTTTAAGAAATTTTGTTTTCTATACAACACATGTAGGTATGTATGTCTAGATAGGATAGTATGGAGGTCAGTCCTTTTTTCCTACCCGGAATATGAAAACTGCATGATGGTATGTATGTATGTTTAGATATTAAGTATCAAATTATAAAGTCTTCTTAGATATGTATTGTGTATAGGCGACTGCCATACAAATTGTATGAAGCGATGTAGTCACTAAATTCAATTTTTATAAAAATTGTTGTAAAAAAATTGAGATGTATTACTACAATGGTAATTTTTTTTATAAAAAAATTAAATTATCTAGTTGGGTTGTTTCGGCTTTTTTCGATATTTTAAGAAACTTTGGAATTATAGGCAGTTTAACACATAAATTTGTCATAAAAAAATATTTTTCTTAATAAAAAATGTTTGAGAAACTCAAAAACTGAAACTGAAGAAACTGAAACTGAAACAAAAACTGAAACTGAAGAACTTGAGAAACTTAAAAATTAAATTTGAGAATTTGCAATTGTCTATATTCATACCAATTTTCAGCGTTCTTTTGTAGGCCTATAACTATTTATATATTCTGAAATTTTGGGCTCTGTTTATTGAGCGGATCAAAAGTTATAAGGGTGGGGGGACAAACACACACACACACACACACACACACACACACACAGAGAGAGAGAGAGAGAGAGAGAGAGAGAGAGAGAGAGAGAGAGAGACACACACGAAATGTTCTACTCCGAATTCTGAGTAAATCCGTATATGGAACATATATGCTGCGAAGCCTCTAAGTTGGTGTTTTTTAACTTCAAAGTTGGAAACAACGTGAAAAATATAGACCCCTGCATACAATCTCGCGTATCTAGGATTTAAACTGCCTCTTCCTTCAAGAGAATTTCATTATCTTGAACGAATCGACAGTTGGATCAGATAAGTTATACAGGTCGCATAAAATCAGGCGTTACCTAACGATAATGAATAAGTAAGTAAAATAATAACGATTTTCCTTGGTGATTTTTCAGACTACAATTTCGCTATATTTGTATTTTTGTTCACACTACTTGTATTTGCGGACCTCGCTACCAATTTCCTTTTCCCATATTAATTTTGATATTTTTTTATGTTTATAAGCAAATAATTTAAATTTATTTTTCGATTATATAATATTTAGGTTGTCACTTTAGAGAAAAAAAACCAGACACTATTATGATATTTTTAATCAACCAATCTCAATTTCATTAATCAATAATAATTTTTTTCATATTTCGATCCAATCACACTTATTATAATCTAAGAAAATATATTAGATTTGCTGTATTATAGGTATTTATAGGTATGTATATTAGATTTGCTGTATTATGATATTTTTATTTGCTCTCAGATCTTGTAAAATGATCGAAAATACAACATGCAAGAAAACACATCACACAGTTCAGCAATGAGGTTCACCATCCATTATTTTTACTCCTCACTAACCCAATGAGATAAAGTGGGGAGTTATGATTTCGCAATTTTTATTGCAGATTATCAACTAGTATCATGCTGAGATTGTATTCTGAAAGTTTCATCACAATGTATCTGTGTGTGTGCTATGTACGGCGTGTTTATTTTACTTATCGATCATAGACTAAAGTACTCATTCGATTCATTTCAAATTTTTCAAATATGTATATCTAATACTCACTTAGACCCCATTAGATTTTGAAGGATATCTGAATAGTGATTCTCAATTTTTTTCAACTGTCAAATATTTCAAAATGAGACCAAGGACACTAAAAATTTGATATTTTTATTTTCAAATTGGTAAAAAAGCACATCACTTTCATACAATGGCATTGAAGAGTTATCAAGTTTTCATAATAAAATATTTAAATAAAAAATAATTTAACAAACTCATTTCATGAAAATGCTGGAAACTTTCCATACAAAATTTGAGTACTCTATAGAGTGACTTTTGTTAGTGAAGAGTTTAGCGTTGGCCACAACCCACTCGTTTTTTTTAGGAGACGTTACTTCCTTTTATTAAGTAACGCACAACCGCACACCTGTCCCTGATTACCCCACATTGTAACATTTGCCGTAATGGTATGAACGAAGAAGATATTATAATACGACTAATAATTACATCAGTTCCTAATCGATCGAATAATGATGTCCTTATTGAACCGTTTTGATTCAGCTCGTGTACAAGGGATTATAGAACCTTCATTAAGTTAGCACACAAATTTGGTAATTAATTGATAACATTCTCTCTCTCTCACACACACACACTCTATCCTTACCTTGAATAAACAATGAAGAAATTTAACGATACGTGATTGAAATTTGCAAAGCACACATTCTCTTACCAAACCACGGCTTAGGCAATATTATTATTACACTACTAAGTATTTGCATAAATGATTACCCCTAAATCTTATGTATTCCTCCTTCTCATCTTATCTCATCTTGCCAATACTACACATATAACATTATGATGTATGTACTTAGTCGCAGACGTAAAACAGATCGAGTAGAATTGACACAAGAAAATAAAGGGTGGTAAATTTAACTACACTTTTAGTTACAAAATGTAATTATACAACAATAAAAATCAATAATAAAAAGCATACTGAATGTGCCATACAGAACATGCTCCACAGTAATTTTCAAGACTCTGGAAGTTATGACACTTCGTCAACTATACGCAAGATCTGCACTTCTGTACCATTTTATACATAACATACCCCCTATACACAAAACACAACCTCCAAGAACAACAAGATCTTCCATCACCAACACAATAAATATCCCAAAGTTGCAAACTACCCATGGACAAAGACACTTTAAATATTATGCCATCAAATTACACAATAGCCTACCAACCTTTTTAAAACTGCTACCACATAACACATCGTCACAAAAATACAAAAAACACATAACAGCATGGATATACAGCACCGGTTCAGAACAAATCAATAATATAATCACACCCAATCAAATATAATTAAGCTTCACAATTTTTTTTCTCAATAACAATTTAATGTATAATTTGATTCGATAACTATATACACAATGTATTATCTATGTCACACAACTGTTGTAATGAACACCTCGGCACAGGACTTCCTAGTGAGGTGTTCATCGTATTCTATCAATTACTACACTTATTATTAAATAATACATACACACATACACACACACACACGTACACACCCTCACACACACACACACGTACACATACACACACACACACACACACACACACACACACACACACACACACACACAAAGAAAGATTTACATACACATTGGTACAAGTAGGTAAATAAGCCAAAAATTAAATAATATGTCTGGCGCAGTTCAGGGGTGACATCTATGCAAGACACCGTCACCTCGTTTATAAGGATTGTTGCTTTCAGTTTTTATAAATAAACTAATTTCTCAATAGATGTCGTTACAAAAAAAGGTCTCTTCGTTACTTCATAGATGGCAATAGTATCATTCCTAATTTTCAGTTGAAATGTTACACATAATTCAAATAGGTATATAGAACTTTCAAAATTTACATTGATAAGGGAATTTAATAAGAAGGCATAATTGGTGAACGTTGCGCAAGTGCATAAATTGATCACGTAAACCAGCCGATGACAGTTCGTAGGCCCTGTAGGTGCCTTGAGTTCCAGGTTCTTCTATGATATCCCAGCTTCGTCTCTATTGAGATGTTATTGTCAATAAAAATATAAAATATACATAGATGTAATACAAAACATATGATATCCCAAAGAACCCACTAAGTGAGAGCCGTAAATCAGAGAAAATCTTATTCGTTGTCTCTCGTTTTTCGAATATGTATGGAGATTTTTAGAAACCACGATGATACCCGAACACTCCTTTCGACTAACTTCGTCCTAGTCGTTGTGCTATACACATTGCCGCCAAACAGACTTATCAATATATCAAACGAGGTTGCAATAATTACTACAATGTAATGGTCAAGTCTTTTATTAAAAATACAACAACGAACACCAAATTCATATCGAGTTATTTTTAATTTCTTGGCCTTAAGGTATGCGCATACTACATTTATGTAATATACTACACTGATACTAGAAAAAAGATGAAAATAGATAAACAAAAAAAATAAATTAATAGTTGTTTCAGAGTCTAAAAAATTGCTAATTAAAGAAATAACAAAATATTCGTTTATATCATTGTATAATGAATACGTTAAAAGCAAAGGCATATTTAGTGAAAATATAGCATTTCACTAAGTTCGCTTGTTAAAGTATATGCTCTGCAATCGATTTGTATATAAATATTTTGTGTTTTGTTTTTATGTATCACCATATGTTATGCAATGTATTAAGGCACATCAATTAATACTTCAATATGACATAATCAACGTACGTTTATACTGCGTCAATTAAGCAACGTTAAAATTTGAAATTTACGTAACATAATCAAAGCTTTTATAATGCAATATTGTTGCGACTATAGTAGCGAAAGAGCTTGTGTATTAATTAAAACAGATTAGCACCAATTAGCAAATGCACAATGCATATACCACATGGAGCATTTCATCATTTACACTCGACGGGGCACATTGCATATACAACTACAGATATTGCGCAATACCATACACTACAGTCATCAAATAATTCACATTCATCGTCATACGAGTTAAAGGCTGGAGTGTTTGAACAAAGTTGAATATAAAAGAATGGAAAGAATACCTGCTTTTATTATGGCAGTGACAAAAATATTACATAGTATCAGATAGGTCGTGCGTAACCTTATTCAGAATAATAACAACTTTGTTAGTATATTTTCATTCGAGCAATCTACGTACCAATAACATTCTATTATTTGTATGAGAATTAATTGTGAACTTTGGGTTTATATGGTATTGTATCGACTATTACACTCCACACTATGGATTTGTGGAGAGTCATGATTTCAAAATTTTAAAGAATATTTTTTTTTCATCAATTTCTCAACGGGTATCATGTAGAGAGTCACACTGTGGGTTTCGTCGTGATGTGTTTGTATGTACGGCGTACAGATTATCCTTTTTGTGTCCTCTCTACAGCCCAAACTATAAGTCCGATCGACTTCATAATATTAACATCATATTTGTAAAGTGGATAGACCTAGAGCTGATTAGTTTTCCATAGACAAATTTTAATTTCTTCTCTATGAATTCATCATATACGTTATTTTTTTGTGTCCTCTCTGCAGCCCAAACTATAAATCCGATTGACTTCATATTGATATCATATATGTAAATGCCATAAACTTAGAGCTGATTAATTTTCCATAGATATCCGTTAATTTCTTCTGTATGATTTCATCTGTCCAAATTTTGAAAATGCTCCCACGGTCTGGAAAATCCGAGGTATTTTTATACTGTATGAAATTTTGATACAATAAAATTACACACATCAAAAATGCATTCAAGGATTGTCAAAATTTAAAGAAAAAATTTATGGTCTCTCATATCAATGTGAAATAAATTTCATATTTGTATGAAAAATTTATATAACAGAAGTAAAATAGCTTCTGCATGGGAAAATTGAGTGATCAACTTCATGTTGATATTGTACGTGTCTCTATAGTCAAGTATATTTTTTTACTCTCCACTTCTATCTTCCTCAAGGGGAAGGCAGTGAGAACCGAACCCCACATTCTTCTATCTCGACACATACATCGTCTCGTAAACATTTATTTAATACAATACATGGCATAAGCCATTTACATGTTACATAGAATTACAATTTTTTAAAATTAATAACATTATATATTAAAAAAAACAGAATTAACAAGAAATATCATTTAAAAATTAACAATTACTGGTCGAATATATAAAAAATACATAAACAACAATAAATTGACAAAACAAAACTGAAAATAATGTTTTTACACAGAAAAACAAACACATGCATCAATTATAATAACATATTGTGTAATATTAATAGGATAATTACAAAAAACAAAGAATAAAGAAAAGAAAAAAAAACAAACAAACATAGAAATGGATAAAGAAGAACTGCAAAGTTAGCTATTGAATTTGAAGTTTAGAAAGACCTATAAATATTTTTTTTGAATACAGGCAAGCTATCCGCGAAAATATACATTGATACACTGTCTCATATATGCTCATTTTACTTAAAATTTCTCAACAGGTATCATGTAATAAATGCATAATATGAGTTTCGTGACATTTTTTTTGTGTGTATGGTGTATTGTGAAAACTTTTGTCCTCTTATATTTGTTCTTATATTTGTTTTAAGAATCTTATAGAAATATATGAACGTCATAAAAATGCATTAAGAGATTGTCGAGCTTTCAAAATAAAATTAACACTTACGACGGTGTGAAGAGTTTAGTGTTGGCAACAACCCACTCGTTTTACTCTACTCATTATTTTTTGTGTAGAAATTATCTTGTTCTATGACAGCTCATCCGATCTTGGTTATGTGAGTTGTGGTGTATTATAAGTTACAGTAGCCTCAACCTCCCTACTTGTGCATAGATACAAACACTAAACATTCTATAACGCAGTTTTTCTATTTAAAGTTATCAAAAAGTAACCTTTTAATAATCGGAAATATACCCTGAAATGTATTAATGCAGATAAGATGATTCCAGGGGCTAACCTAGAACCTTCGGACTAGGCAATCCCTTAACGAAAATTTTTTAATCCCTTAATGTTTTTTTAGCATCATTGTTCATTTGAATGGCAATGAAATTATTTTAAAATCACAAACCAAAACAATATTTACATCTGTTGTCCTGTCAAACATCGTGTCTACATACGGTTCAATTTTTAATATTGTAATATGGTTTCAATAAAACAGTAAAAAATATTTGGTCTTGAATTTCTAAACATAATAGGAAAGCCAAGATTTTCGGCTTCTAATATAAGCAAATCCGCTACTGATGTGATGCATATTTGTCAAGATTGAATCGTTCGAATCTCTCTGCTTACCACATTTGGGACATGATTTTATGTATCTAGTTTCTACGTACAAGAAAAATAATTCTCCTATATGTCTGCAGAATGAAACTCTGACGGTTCCCACAGGAACTGCAATATACATAGGGAGGAGTGATGCAAATTAAAACAACGAAACTTCATAGCCGTGCACTTGAAACACACGGCGTATTTAGCGCAAAGGCGCAATTAGGTCGTATTGAAATTGCTTTGAGAATTCAATGAACTGTCAAAATTGGTACCTAATCGCTTTACGAGACTGCGCCATTCACTAAGTGATGCAGATTCCAATTAACATCTATATTGTAATTGTCTTTAATGTGAGATTTTTCCTTGACTGTAATTTAACGACTATTGAATTAGTTTCAACTGAATCGACAGATTTCAAAGAATTTTTTATTTTGTAAATAATTGAAACTATGTGTTTTTTTTTTCTCTTATGATTTTCACCCAATTATGTATTTCATAAGCATAATTTGTTGTAAACGAAAATCTACAAAAACAAACAAATGAAAGAGGAGACATTATTTATCAAGTTTGTAATTACAATAATATGTACCAATCTTTAGATTTGAAAATAATAACCTTTTAATCCAAAATATCAGAGCAAAATTATAGCCTCCAAAGATACGGGCTGTATTCAACAAAAAAAAAATATTATTGTATCTGAAAGTCGTCTTAAAACAGATTTTTTTTTATTTTTTCTTTCTACTTCTAGAAGAGAGTTATAACCATACAAAATCTATCTGTTTTTTAAGCATTATTCAATACCTATGAGAGTACTATGAGTTTCTTCATGATATATATTTTTACATCTCTATATTTATTCTCTTGTCTGTCCGTACTGGATTTTGTAATCGATTTATAAGTAACTTCCCGGCCAGTATGATCTCTGAAACATTCATAATTTGTGTATTACCGATGAAAATGTACGTTAAAATGTTATTAGCTTGGTTAATTTGATATTTTGATAAAATGAACAATTTTGTATAATCATAGGTACAAGTTAACAATGAAGTTATACATATTGCATAAAATCAGGAGTATTTGCGAAGAGAAGATGGGCGGATTTTAGATGGGTTGTGACAGAGCAGATAGCGCGCTGGATTAGTAACACAGTGGTCACAAGTTCAAATCCTGCCACGAACGATTTTGTTCAACTATACCACAAGCATATACTTACTTTAAGGAATAGGTATAAATGAGGATGTAAATGTAACCTACTCGTTACAAGGACATATTCATTTTTTATTTACTTGTTAGGTGTGTGATTTGATCTTGGTATAATTTGTCTAAATAGCTTTTAATACTTTCATGTGTCAAAACCCAAAAATACTATCATGTTGTAGATTTTTTCATTTTTGTTGAAACAAAGATTACATAACACCATAGAAATGAGCATGATTAAAATACATTCAGAGGTTGTCTACCATAGTGATGAGTTTAATGTTAGCCATCCAGAACCCATTCGTTTTAAATAACCTTCCACTAGACAGCGAGATTGCATTGAATACTTCATAATATTATATACATGCACCAAAGAGAGAATGACTTCCATCTGCAGTGTTGATTGCTCTGAAAAAATTTTCCCCAGTTCAGTGGGTCAAGTTGGCAACATTATGCTGCGCGAGATCAAATTAAAAACCAATCTCCCCGTCCTTTGTATAAAAAATTCTATGGCATAATTCCACTGAAAATGGGACTAACACGGTGACCTACTTTTGCATTGTTGAATATTTATTTGATTATTTCAGAATACAAATTAATAACTGATCTGGATTCATTTTTATAACTGAACGTGTTCTATTTATACACAAATAAAATAAAAAAATATGTATGTTTCATAATTGTACACTTTAAAATTAATATTTTTCCACACTCAATACTCCGCCGACCGCCGTGGCATAGTTGCTAAGCCGTTCGGTTTCTCATTAAAATATTTTATTTTTTAAATATTTTATTTTAAAATTCACACAATTACTTTAAAAAAAAATAAAAAGAACGTATTTACGACAAAAAATATATGCATATTATGAACATATATATATATTTTTTTAATCTTATGACACAACATATTTCGTAGAGCAAAAATATAATATTTCAAAATAAGTGATGAAATATGGAATAAAAAATTGTATTAAATATTTTCTTGTATTAATTTTATCACATCGGAAGAAAACTTTTCTATCAATTTAATCAAACCTTATTTACACAATGAAGGAATTCAACACCTGCGACATTCTCATTCTGGATTTTCATATTTTCTTCGAGGATATTATGAAAAATACAATTCATTCCTATCTTTTAATATTTTATATTCCTCGAAAAATTCGTTCTATTTTGACTGTAATACATATGTAGTTGGGTAGAATATTCATTTTTATTATTATTATATAATTCATTTACATCGATTCATATGTTGTGTTGAGAATATGTCTTTGTACATCACACATCTAAAGATATTTATGAAATAAAAAAAATGTCTTTTAATTGATTTTTTATTGTTGTTTGATTAAAGTTCCGTTATATCTCCACATATTTATTATTCATTTTTGTTAACGTTGGTTTTAATTGTGGAACATATTTTTTAAGGTATATTTTTTCTTCTATTAGGTTTATTTCTTAATATTTTGTATGTTTAATTTTATTGTTTTGTAAATAATATGCCTGACCATAGGATTATTACCTGGCATTAGAAATGTGCAATAAACTTATGTTTTTTGTTATATGTAGGTACACTGGATTGGCCATAACATGAGGCACCCGGGTCTGCTCAAAACCTTCGTGGAGGGAATGGTAGAGGGAAGCAACTATAGAGGCCGACCAAGAAAGAGCTACATGGACCAGGTGATCGACGACATGTGCTGTAGTAGCTACGTGGAGATGAAGAGGCTGACAGAGGACAGGGCGGAGTGGAGTAAAAGAGAGGCAGCCATAGGTGTTGAAAACCAATCCCAGGATTGAAACTGATAAGAAGAAGGTACACTGATTTATTCAATAATTATGTTTTAATTTGTGATGTTTCTTCCAGTTATTGTTTCTTCTGTTTAAATTCTATTATTCTGTATACTTATCTGTATAATTGTGTAATTGTATATCTTTTATTTAACTGTATAAATGATTTGATATGTATGAAAATGGTTAAATCACTCGCATATCGGATGCAGGACCAATTAATAATAAAGAAAAATATTAAAGTATCATTTTAGTGTACATAAGTTGTCAACGTCAATTTAATGATTTCCAGAAGCCTGTTAAGAATAACTAGTACTTGAATCCCTATTTAATCCAATTCAACAGTTAATTTCACTTAATCTTTCAATCCAATAAAGGGGTGGTTTTAGAAACGTTGCATTGTTGCTAATGTAGACTATGTTTTGTAGTTCTTCAACAATTCCTTCAATTCATGCGAATAAACTCTAGGATAAAGATAAAGAATAACTGATGTCTTTGAATGATATTTAGCAGATAAAAAGTAATAATTAATGATATTTATAATATGTGAGTCGTACCATTCACTAATTTTATTATTACTTTTCTTCCGTTTGGCATAATTTTTTTTCATTCCTTATTAAAACGTATTTGTCAATCATTTAAGTAAAAAATATACAATAAAAAAACATTGTGGACACACTCTTCAAAGTTTCCTAAACGTTGAAATGAAGAAGAAAAAAATATTTTACGCCAGTCCGGAGATTGTTTAAATTAATACTACCAATATCAAACACATAATGTCAATTGCAGTTGTTTTATATGGCAAAAAAATACAAATACAGAACAAACATAATCTATATCTCTTGAGCTAGTGAGGAGTAAAAAGGATTTTAACGTGCAATTATCAGAAATATTTTTCACATTCTTTAACTTGAAATTCATATTGTAAAAAATGTCTACACCAAGAATCAAACCCAAGATCTTACTCAGAAGCTAGATATCTGACTAACTGAATTTATTACATTTATTTTGCTACTTAACCTAAAAACAAATATTCTATTTTATTTTAGGCAACTCACCCTATAATAAGGATGATTTGTGCCAAAGCGAAAACAATGTATTACTAATTATAAACAATCAATTGATTTACAATACAAATTAATATCATAAATAGAAATAAATTTTGAATGTTATAAATTAATATCATTGATTAAAATTAATTTTGAAATTTTCATGTTTATGGAGAATTTAATGAAAGGAGGTGTGAAATATTGGCAGGTAGTTGGACGTTCAAATTTGCATATAGGTCATATGTTATGGTGTTTGGGACATTTGAAGAAAAGGTGTTTCCACTTGCTCTACACACAAAAATAAATTTAAAATATTAACACCTATTTACATGACCATCACAACTTACGTGCATTATTTTAAACGTTTGTCCATTTCATAAGTTGGCAAAATTGGTCTAACGTATATTTTGATATATCCTCGATATCAAAGAGCAAAGTCATTCCGAAGTCACGCAGTCGGAAACAAAGTGGTCCAATATAGTAACGGGTGGGTTATCCCATAAAAATCTGTTACGTACCTACCCCTCAAGTCGAGATATAAAAGACAGACGATATAACCCCCCCAGTACCAACATACACACAAATATATGTATGTACCACATATTCTTTTCCTTTCATCCTAAGTTTTCTCAACCAAGGGGACACTACACACTTAATGTGTTGTACAACCCATATTTTGTACTGCAAATTCATCTGGCGGCATTTTGCCACTGTTAGGTAGGTACTCAGAATGTTTTATTTCAGATAAATTATATAGACTGTAAATATTTTATTATTTTTACTAGTTCCATGTATTACATGAGATCCAACTGTCGATGGCGATAATATGCATGGTTGAAGAATACGTACCAAACTACAAACCCTGAAATCCAAATTATTGATTTTTTTTTTTCTATATAAAACATGAAGGTATGTATGTCAAGATAGGAGAGTATGGAGAGGTCAGTCCTTTCTTCCAACCCAGAATATGAAAACAGCTTTATGGTATGTATGCATGTTTGGAGATTAAGTATCATACTATTGAGTCCCCGTAGATAATGTGTACGTATTGTACACAACAAATTAAAATACTGCCCAACAAATTGTATGAAATGATGTAGTCACTAAATTCAAATTTACAAAAATGGTTAAAAAAAATTAGATGTACAACTATAATGTTATATGTAGACCTGGCCATTCAAATTTCGCCTGATTCTATGTCAATATGATAATAAATTCTATTCGATATAGAAATAAATTCTCTTGAACAAATCGACAAATTGATAAATATTGTGTAGGTACGTTC